>APFE030601002.1:6841-59270 GCA_000404065.3 Pinus taeda | reverse complement strand
CTTGAAGTCAGAAAGCTAGCCTAAAATCATCAACTAAGGTTGAATCTAAAGGAGAGAGCCCTCTCCGATTGCAGGTGGGCTAGAACCTGCAATCAGAATATTGGTTTGTGATTACCTCGGCCGTATCCCTAATAGGAGCATAGGGACAACCTAAGTGATAACACAGCGCATGAGAGAGCAGCCTCAAAAATGGGTGAACAATGGTCTTTGAGCTATGTGCTGGCCTCATGGCCATAACTCTATAATTACTACGCATTGGGCATGTAGCGCTACCCTCAAATGTGGCTCGATACTCTGTATTTTCAATAACTGGGCATTGAATCCTTTTGTCCGCGCTTTCAAGTGGTCTTAAGACCCAAAACTGTGAGTTGGTGAGCGTTTAAGGATCAGAGCCGCTTTATTGACTTTGTTGGGGCCTTTTGATGTTCACTTGCTTTGGAAAATAAATATCTTCCACTTGAAAATCTTCACTGATACTCTCTGTCGCATCCTGATACACTTTGGCATGCATCTGGGCTCCTTCTTGGCCACTGAATGCCTTTGAACTGTTTAATCACCAATTTATGGCCGTTGCTCGGCCTTCTGCTGCCTTTGGAGTCATTATCGGCCCCTTTGATAACTACTGATCATTTACATATTTCATCTCTGAACTAAACTCCAACATGAAATCCATTGTTATTGATTGAAGTTACATAAGGGAAATAATTCCAACAGGTTTTAACTTTTGTGTCACTGTTAAATACTGAAGCGTTATCGAGCTCTTCATCATCATTATCTAATACGTTTTCTCCCCATAAAATAGATTTCCCAGAGAGTATTTCAATGGTATTACGTCGCCTTCTAGGAGTTCTCCATCTTGCTGAGAATCGTCTACCATCAGTCAGAGCGGCAATGGGACCAAACATATGAAACAAAAAGAATCTAGTCCACCAGCTTCTAGAGGTAGTTGACAAGGTGTCACTGTCCTCATCCTGGTCAACATGAATTCCATATTCATTATTAATAACATAATCCCCGAGCACAATAGCACTGGGCATAACTGAACGAATAGTACTCAACATGTCCTCAAACTCACGCGATAGTTCTGAGCCTCGCCAAGCACGCTGGCGAGCTGGATCTACATCTGCTATGGGAAATAGTAGCTTAATAGGAGCATCAAAGGACTTGGCTACACTAACCATCACTGAAGTGAAGAATACCCAAAAATTATCATATACAAAGAGTCCTACCAAGAGGATAGCCCCAGTTTTGAAGGATCCAAGAGATAACATCTCAATACCCTGTATACAAAATTCCAATCCCAAAATGTTGTTTGCTAACCAGTGTTTCTTCAATGCATACCACGTGCAAAAAAAATGTTCCAGGAATAGCAGCCACAAGCTGTGATTTGGTGAACTCTACTTCCCCAAATTTAAAACATAGAAGATGGCAGTTTATTGGTGACTAATTCCACTTCTTTGGCAGAAAACGCTCAATAGCAGGTAATAATGTGGCTGATAACGCAATTATCCCAAGAACGAAAAAGTAACTCATGAGAATGGCATTGACTGAGTCTTTTGATAAGAACTTGAACAACAAGAATAGTGAAACAAGCACAACACTTCCAATCAGAGGAAAGCGTATTGCATGCTCCTTTGACATGGTCTCTGAAGGTGGTGTAGGCTTGACAGAACGATAGAAACCAACATACACAGTCAGGCATGCTGTCAAGACTACATTCAGGTTTGGATTCACATTTACAACAAGTGGTGCCACTGATAAAACTGGAATAACAATATCACAAAGACCAAGCATAGAATAAGGCCGGGCTGCATCTACATCTGCTGGCCTCACTGTAGGATGAACACTTCTTGCATGTTTATGAAGATCTCTGTAGGTGCCACTAAAAGAGCATGACTCTTAAGAACAACTTCTCGTCTTTTAATTAAGATATTTCCTAGCAGCCTCAGTAATCTGCCATTCTCTCACTTCTCCCCAACAAGGTGGGCATTTCAACTCCACTGAATCATTCACAAGTATATCCGTAGTTCCACTTCTATCATGCCTCAGGTTGATACTTGATGTTTCCCCTTCTGTAACAGCAATATCTCTCACCACATCTCTATTCCTGTCTTCTTGCAAATCTGACAAACCATGCAAAGCCCTCCTATTATGTGATATAGTTGATTCTCCTGATCTTGATATCCATGATCCAAAAGGATTTCTTCCCATTCTTCTTGGCCCGTCTAAATTTGCAACATCGAAGCTGGCACGTGCTCTTGTACCTAACACTTCAACTTGACGACGATCCAAATAGACTTCAATGCCTTCGGATGACATGTTTCTGCAGTTTTCCCTTGGTTTCCTGTATTGATCGAGGCAATTTGAATGTTGAGAACTTGTGTCACACATATATGGCCGACATCCATTGTCATAGGAACTACACAACAGCAGAACAACATTGTGTGGCTATTCCAAACAAATGAGGCACACAACATTATCCCACTCTTTCTTCTAAGCATCTAAGTCCACATCTTCTGAACTACCATCTAAGATTATTTTCTTGAATTATTATAAGGATGATGACAAGACCTCCTATCCCTCCATGAAATCTGATTATCACATGACTTCAGATCCTTTGGCATCTTGAAATATTGACAGAAGAACAAAATAAATCTTTGTGCTATTCACTCCAGTTATGAGCCACCGAAGAAGATGCCAAAAATGGAGGTTGCAATCTTATATAATAATAATATACTCTTCAGGTCTCTCGCCCCACAAAATATTGATTGTCTAAGACCTTGCAACCTAGCACTTATGTATTGTATATTGTCCTTTCCTCCACTGGTTGTTTTCAAACCTCCTCCGATGTGCCTGTTCTTGAGTTTGGCCCTTGATGTTGTTGTTCCTCCTACTTTGGATGACCTACCCACCTGTCTGCCCGATTAAAACCTCTCATGTGATTGAGATGGAGGAAGAGGAGTGGACCTTTTTCAAATTGAAAACGTAAACACCCATGCATGAGAAGATGGTTTGAGGGGGGAATGAGGGTTCTTGCTAAGTTTCAAGAAAACTTAGTAATTCCCAAGCACACCTATGGTTATTTTTCAACCAGGGGGAGGGGATAAGTATATAGGGGATTTATTTAACATATTTTTAGTAGGGTAAGGGGAGATAGATATGGAGTTACTTAATAAAGTTAACAGTTAATATGAATTGTGACAAGAAAGCGCTAAGTGTATAACTCTTAGGCTATAAAGGGAAAATAGGACTTGTAGAGGAAGTATGAACATTCCTTGAGTAAAGCAAATCTTTACCAAGGCAATTGATATGAAAAATGATGAGACTAAGAGATATCAAGCAGATCTTGACCTCTTTAGGGGAAGTTAGTGAGTGATTGAGGAAGAGGAAGAAGGGGAAGTTAGGCATGCCTCGCTTGAGCTCCTCCAAATGGAAAACTGCCTTATGCTTGAGATGTGAATGGATATGACACTTGAAAACATGAAATGGATCACAAACCATGATTCTACAACCACAAAGCTACCTACCCGGCCTACTTACCTAGCATTTTGTCTTCTTTTTGGTTTGGGTGCACTTGAACTAGCAAACCCAACTTTCAACTTTTCTTTCAGCTATCCTCCTATCTCAATCGATCCTTATCTCTCCTGGGGCTCAGATTAAGCTGATGAGTGCCCTTGTTTCTCTACCTATTTACAAATTTGCCAATATTAAGCTTGTTTGGACAGATATTCATCTCTATATTCTAAAACAAGCAATTGAAACCTAGGGAAGCCAAGATTAAATTGTTTGGCCTTCCCTTAACTAAACAACTCTTCAAAATTGGAATAACTCATCAAAATGGAAAATCTGTGGAAATATGGAACCTTTGCAGCAATAAAAAGATGACATATTTGGCATGTAAACAGTCAATCATGAAATATGAACACCTATTGCAATAGGAGGCTAACACATTGAAATGAATCTGTCTCTCAATCCAAAAAAATGTGAATTCTTAATGACTGAAGGGACTGTGCTAGGTCATTAAATATCTCAGAAAGGACTGCAGGTGGACCCAAACAAAATAGCAATCATCCAAAGGGTCCCACCTCCACAAAAGCAGAGAGATGTCAATAATTTCTTAGGGTTAGCTGGATACTACCGAAGGTTCATAAAGGACTTCAACAAGTTGGCCTCTCCTTTGTTTGGGTTGTTGGCCAAAGATTCTGAGTTTATATGCTCAAAGAGCTGTCAAGAGGCCCTAGATATTCTAAAGGGTAAAATAACCACTACTCCAATCCTTAGAGGCCCAAACTGGGCCCTTCCTTTTCATATTCATGTTGATGCCTCAAAAAAATCCATAGGAGCAGCCTTAGGTAAGGAAGAGGAGAAATTTCCCTATGCCATCTATTTTATCAGTAACAACCTATCAAAGGTTGAGCTAAACTATACTGTGACCGAAAAGGAACTCCTGGCTATTGTGCATTCATTAAACAAATTTAGGCATTACATTACAGGCTATCAAACATTTGTTCATATTGATCATGCTGTAATCAAATATTTAATGAAAAAACTAGATGTGAATGCTATAATTATAAGGTGGTTGTTTTTATTACAATAGTTTTATCTAACTATTGTTGATAAGCCTGGTAAGGAAAAAAAATTTGATGACTTTCTATCTAGGATGAATCTGCCTGTAGGTGAAGAAGGGATGGTGGATGACCAGTTACCAGATGAGCATTTGATTGCTATTTAAGTTCTCTCCCCATGGTTTTCTTATATAGCAAACTATTTGGTATTAGCATAGTTCCCACCAAACTTGCCCTCCAAAGAGAAGAGCAAGATAGTCAGGAAAAGTGCCTCCTTCACCTGGATTGGGGGAAATCTATTCAAACATGGCCCAGATCAAATCTTGAGAAGGTGTGTAAGGGAAGAGGAATTCTTTGACATCCTTCTGACCTATCATGATGGGCCTTGTGGAGATCACTTTGCAGCAAAGAGGAAAACATTAAAAGTGTTGCAAATAGGCTATTATTGGCCTACTCTTCATCAGGATGTGAAAAATTACATTAGTCAGTGTGATCGGTGCCAGAGGATTGGAAAGCCTACTCCAAGAGGTGAAATTACCCTACAACCTCAAGTGACTTTCAAGCCATTTGACAAGTGGGGCATGGACTTCATTGAGCCTATTAACCCTCCTTCTAAGCAAAAACAACACATCATTGTGTGCACTAATTATTTCACTAAGTGGGCTGAAACTAAGACAATTAAGGTAGCAACAGAAGAGAAGGTGCCTGAGTTCCTAAGGGAGAATGTATTCTACAAATTTGGGTACCCTAGAGATCTAGTCACAGACCAAGGCAACAATTTTACCTCCAACATGATTGAAGAACTCCTCAGCCATCACAAAATCAAGCATAGGACCTCCACTCCTTATCATCCAAAAGCTAATGGACAAGTGGAGGTGACCAATAGGGCACTAGAGAACATCTTAACCAAGGTAGTGAGCAACAGCAGGAAGGATTGAGCAGAGAGACTAGTTGAGGCTACCTAGGCCTATAATACAACATGGAATACCACCACTAGATTTACACCCTATGAGCTGGTCTATGGGAAAAAGGTTTTGATGTCTATTGAGTTTGAATATAACACATTGAGGATGGTAGCCCAACTAGATTTGGATATCATTCGTGCACAGAAAGAGAGATTGTTCCATTTGAATGGCTTGGAAGAATTAAGAATGCAGGCCCTCCTACATACAGAGATAGTTCAACTTCAGAGAAAGATATGGCATGACAAACATATTAAAGAGAAGAAATTTCAAGAGGGAGATTTGGCATTGCTATATGACTCTAGGTATAAAGACTTCAAGGGAAAGCTAAGGAAAAGATGGCTCGAACCTTATGTGGTGGAAAGATGCCATGACAATGGTTCAATGCAAATCAGAACTATAGATGAAGAAGCCATTCCATTGCTAGTTAATGGACACTGATTGAAGATGTACAAGAGGCCTTTATCAAAACAAGAGTTCATTGACAATATTAATAAGACAATTATGATGGTGGAGCAAGTTCCATCTCCTCCCTCATCAGGTCACTAAAAAAGGAAAAAAGAATAAGGATTGAGGTGAAAACCTCCATGAGGTGCCTGAGTCCCATCTTTGGGTTGAAAACCTCATGAGGCGGCCCAAGGATGAGAAAAATGAAAAGGATAAGAAGATCCTTGGGTGAAAACCTTCCTTGAGGTGCCCAGGGAAGATATCTAGGGTGAAAAACTCTCTGAGGCAGCCTAGGTGTTTAAAAAAAATACATATATAATAATAAAATAAAAAAACATAATTGTTATTTGCAGGTGGGTGAGAAAGACAATCAAAGAGCAAATAAAAGATCCAAAGGGAACCCTACCTCACATATATTCATCTCCTCCACTCCTTACCATGCATCCCTCCATTGATTCCGTTGTTTTTCACTTCATTGCTTCAATTCAGGTGAAGATTGTGTTTTATATAGGATCCCGTAAATGTTAGATTGGTTAGGTCCCCAAAATCCATACTAGACATGATCTGACCAATCACCTCAACCATTACCATCATCCTTGCATCCACACACACTCCTACTCCCTTTGTCCATTCATTACAGCATCCTCACAACCCTAGCAGCAATAGGACATCAACATACATCCTGTAGGAAATCCTGTGGCAGCTTATCCCAGAAAATATCAATCATCAACTACAGGTTTTCACTAGGATGATCCAGGAGCTCCACAGCAACAACAACAACATCACATCTAGGAGCTCCATAGTAGTTGCAGCGGCATCAAATCTTCATTCACAGACACCTGAAAAAGATAATAAACCATCAGCAAATAGCATAGGAGGAAGAAGAATGACCATGCAGCAAATAGACAATGCATCACCTCTGATCTTTGACAACTGCAGCATGGCATCAAGACCACAGGGAAAAAAGGAAATTCTTTAATAAGTCAAAAGAGAATGCAAGAGTCCATAGATACAGAATTGTTATGGAAACCATTTGAGAATGCTTGAAGAATTAAGACTTGGGTAGAAGCACCAGTTCACCAAAGACTCAACATACCCTATGTCTTGATGCAATCACTCATAGACTCCAGCAGCAAAGTAAAGGAAGGGAATTCCCAACAATTGGCTCACCATGGGTTGATCAGTATCCTCATTAAGGATGCCCTCCAAACCCTCAAGATCCCTATAACATGTTCAATATTTAGAGACTTACCAGCAGAGGATGACATCACAACCCTCACCTATGATGTTAGTCCTTCTGTTAGTGAGGAGGAGGCAAAACAAGAAGAAGAAGATAGAGAGATAGATGGGGATGAGATGCATGAAGAAGAAACTAATACAGAGGGACATGATGAAGCAAAAGAGAAGGAGGATAATGTTGGAACTAAAAGAGGAAGAAGGCATTGAAATAGAAGAGAAAGAATAGTAAGAGGCCATCTAGTGTAGGATGCCAGCTAAATTCTATGCTCTTTACCTCAGAGAAAGATGGCTGCAATTTCAGATTAAAACACTAGCACAAAGGGGCACCATGCCATTTTAGGAATGCAGGCCGTTTATTTTATCTCTGTGATCAATGTGCACTAGAGGATAGGGCCAAAATGGTTGAGTTTTACTTGCACCACATGGCCCTCACAAACATGAAAAATTGGGATCCTAATGCAAAGCTAGGAGATCTACAATTGATGCCAAATCGATGAACCATGAGAAGTCAAGGGCTGTAGAGATGAAAAGAATATTGGTTAGAGAGAAAAATGAACCTCTTTTTATCAGAGTTGAACAATCAAATCCCATGGCCTTAATCAACACCCATAATCAAATTACAAAGGATGCTCAACTGGCACTTATATATTTTGATGCCCAAGAGCAAGCAATTTCACATTTTGAGGATATGTTTAGGATGCTAAGAGATGATAATATACATGCCTGCTAAAGGAGATGGAACACACAACCACACAACTTGAAGATCACAGAATATCACTCCCCTCAAAGGTTGAGAGTGGCACTCAACAGGACACCTATGTATAAGAAATCAATGCAAAGGTTGAAGGTCATTTGGATAGCCTTAAAACTCAGTCCACCACTACTCCTAAGGATGCTAGAAGGGAGAAAAGAAGAAGAGGAAAAGAGGCAGTGAGAAGAAGTAGAAAGGAAAGCATGATTCTATAAATAAGAAGAAGAGACCACAACAGAAGCATGGGATATCAAAGAGGCTACCAGAGCCATGAAGGACATGGACATTGGCTAAGTTGCTCAGAGGATGAGCAACACTTTCAGTAGGGGGGTGATGATGAGCTTCATCATTGAGTAATTATATGGGCCTTAATTGTCCTTAATTCACCTCCTAGCTTAGTCAAACCAACTCTTCTCACAGCTTATGGCATACTTTTGATTATATTTTGTTTATGAGATGATTTAGAGTTGGATATTTGGCTTTGTGGTCTAATGTGCATGTAATGCAAAAATAAAGGATAAAATCAAGGATAAATGCAAGTATAAAGGATAAAATCAAGGAACTATGGCAAAGACCTTGGTCAAAACTCAAATGGTACAAGGGAGAGTAATTATAGGAGATAAATCCTCCTCATTTACTACCCCTTCGTTCGAATATTCCTCCATCAGCTCAAAGTGCAAACAACCATCACTTTGAAGACTAGAAGATAGCTGAGCAAGTGAAAGGGACAAAATCTAGTTTATCAGATGTATAAGTAGAGGGTCTTAGGACCTCAGTAGGATTCAAACTTCTGTTGTAAAAACTCTGCTTTGTTTCTGAGCTGCAAGACTTGTGATTTTTTTTGTTGTAATCCATGGTTTTCGTAATGAGAATCAATATTTTTTTAAGCCAGCTTTGAGTTAACTCAGAGGGTTGAAGCTCTTGGCTTAGGGCCTGTCCCGAGCAGCCAAAGCTCCTCTTTACTGTACATGTATGCTAGCATATATTTTTAGTTTTGTTTATTGCCTTAAGTAGCTTCCTATTTCTATTCATTTACTTAAGTAGATTCAAGGTTTCCTATTTTATTTGCTTAAGTAGCTTCATTTTCATTACAGTAGTATATCATATATTATTCATGGTTTTTCTGTTCAGTTGTTTCAGTAGCTACATTTGCTTCAGTTTACTTCCATTTATGCCTTCTTTCAATTCACAGGTTAGCTAGGAGAAAAAGATCACTATAAGGTTTCCTGCATGTGTCTTAGCCTCATCTCCTCCCTCTAGGACCATGACTTGAGGAAGAGACCCTTCAGCAACCCCCAAAAACACAGGTTTCCGGTTCTCACATGAGCTATGGATTTTGTCGTTTGATTTGGTTACTCGTTCACCCTCACTGTGTTTTTCTGTCATTTTCCATTTGAAACATCCTTCATCACATTCTTCATGCATCGTTTCCTCATCATTCGATCCACAAAAAACCTTCCCAATCACCATTCGATCCATTATTTTTTCCAACTGCCACTTTATGCACTTTAAGTCCCGACCGTCGATCTACCTCACCTGATACGATGGCTATCGTATTACCTCAACACTTTATGTGCTTTAAACCCCCACCGTCAATTTGCCTCGCTTGATATGACAACTATTGCTTCACCCGATCGCCAACTAGCTTGGTTTATCTCCACCGTTGATCATCCCCACCTGATCCAATTGCTATCGCGCAATCTCACGCAGATTTATGCACGACCGTTATCCACCTGAGAGCACACGAGAAAATTGGTTTTCTCGTGCTACATGTCATGTAGTAAGGCTAATCATGTAAAATTTCAAAATTCTACTTACAGCCTTGTGAGCGTGCGAGAAACTACTTACCACCTTAGGAACTTGCTCCACCATTTCCACACATTTATTTTTCCCGCGATCTTCGTCGTCCATCTCTTGACTTAATCTGTGCAATAAGATCTTAGTCGTTCATCATGTGTGTTCATCCTATTCACCCATCTAGTCACTTAAGCCTTCGCAATGATATCTCCGTCATTCATCCTGTTCGTTCATTTGGTTCATCCATCTACCCAATTAACCTCCACGATAAGAGCTCAATCGTTCATCCTGTTCATTACCCTGTCGCCCATCTCTTCACTTAATTCCTCGCGATATGATCTCCATCGTTCATCTGTTTCATTAACCCTGTTCATCCATTTATTCTCTTAAGCCCCACAATAAGATCTCCACCGTCCATCTTCTACACATTGATCGATCCAACGGTCCCTATGCACTATTGCGTCCTTACCTCCTCATTTCATTGATTTCGACCTCCAATTTCTCTTCCGCTTGAAAACTGCTTTAGCTTAAGTTTCTTTGCTTACACCTTAGTATAGTTTGATTCTCTTTACCTCTACAACTTAGGTAGTAGCATTAGGTTAGTGTTGATTTAACAATTTTGTTAGCATAGTTGTTTAGATGGTTAGTTAGGTTATGGTGTAGTTTAGCATTACATGTTGTTTTCTTCATTACTGCAATAGAGTAACTCCCTCTTAGAATAGGTTTTCTCTTCTTCCATCAAATAATTAAGCTTCTTCTAACCTTATAGAAGTCTGGGTTGGAACCCCTAGAGTCTCTTTCCAGATAAACAGTGACAACGGGCAGGACCTTCACTTCTACTTGTGCATATAGCACTGTCACCTCCAAGTTTGTACGAACCCCGGGTTGATAAGTAAAGTTGGTAGCCCTGGGAGTTGCAGCGTTATTTTTGCAATAACTAGGCTCGTCAAAACCCCATTGTTGAAATGGCACTTCTGTGGAGATGGGTTTGAGAGGTAAAGGTAAAATATTTCTTTTTCCCTCAAATATCTGACATTCATGACAGGAGGTCACATGTTTCTTAACATCTGCAAAAAGAGTGGGCCAGTAAAAACCAGCCCTCAGAATTTTGTCACCAGTAGTCTTCTAATAGAAGTGTCCTCCACAATCTCCTGCATGAAATTATTGCATAGTTTTATCAGCTTCATCTTTCAGTAAACAGTTTAATATAATACCACCATTTTCCTTCCAAAATAAAGCATTATTTATGATACAATATCTCATTGATTTCATTTTCAAAAATCTAGGTTTAGTTATAGATAAACTAGGAGCAGCTTGTAAGTTTAGTAAGACAAATATGATATTTCATACCAAGGTGAATTTGTAAAAGGTTCACTGATCTGTGGAGTCACCATCTCTTCTTGATCATCAAGGGAACCAATGAAATTTATATCTAGGGCATGACAGTTCAATTCAGCCATGAGTTTTGCTAAACCTTGGCCTTTGATAAGTTTAGTAGGCTTTATTTCTATGTCATATTCCAAAATAGTGGCAATCCATTTACCTATCTTCTCTTCAAGCCCATTTTGTGTCAAAATGTCCTTTACTACTGAGTTTGGAACATAAGCAATGATGTGTGAATACAAGATGTATACCCTAAAATATTTAATAGCTTTCACTAAAGCTAATGTTTATTTTTCCATTCCGTTGTATTTTAGTGTTGCATCTCTTAAATATTTACTAAAAAATGAAATGGGTTATTCATATCCTTGATCATTCTTTTGCAACAAGACTGCTGCAATAGTATGTTATGAAGCAAAATAAAAAATTATAAAATCTTTTTGAAAGTCAGGACTTATAAGGATTGGAGTTTTGGTAAGGGTTTGTTTGATGGCCTCAAAAGATTGTTTAGCTTCCACTGCCCATTTAAGTGCTGAATATTTTCTTAACATGTTATTTAGTTCTCTAGTCAATTCTGCTAAATTTGAAATGAATCTCTTAAGAAAATTTATTTTGCCTAAAAATGACTGTAATTCTTTGATGTTTCTTGGATGGGTGATGATCAATATTGCCTCTATTCTAGCAAGATCTATTCTAATTCCATATTTGGATATTATATGTCCCAAGAGTTTACCTTCTTCTAGACCAAAGAGTGTCTTTTTGGGATTTAAGGAAATATCAAATTTTCTGCATTTAATGAAAACTCTTCTTAGGTGATCTAGATATTCATTATCAGATTTAGAAAAGACTATGATGTCATATTTAAACATCTAGGAAGTCATGGATTTTCTTTAGCAAAAGCTATATCCATAGCTCTTTGAAATGTTTCTCCTGCATTCATCAATCCAAAAGGCATTTTCAAATACATGAAAGTACCCCAAGGAGTAGTAAATGCAGTTTTTGCCTGGTCCTCTGGTTGAACTAAGATTTGGTTATATCTAGAAAATCCATCAAGCAGTGAAATTCTGGATGAACCTACTACCATTTGAATAATATGGTCCATTTTTGGGTGAGGATAGTTATCTTGCAATGAGACTTTGTTCAGATTTCTGAATTCAAAGCAGAGTCTGATTTCTCCTGTTTTCTTCCTAGTAGTGACTAATTTTGAGACCCAATCAAAATATCTAATGGGAGCTATAATTTGGGCATTATACATTCTCTTTACTTCCTTCTCAATAGATGGCATAAGAACTGGATTAATTCTCCTAAATTTCTGTTTAAAAGGTTTATGATATTCTTTGATAGGTATCTTGTGTTGAATTATGTTGGTGTCATAGGACTTTAGGTCTTCATAACTCCAAGAAAATACATCTTGAAACTCTTTAAACAAATTTATGTATTTAACCTTTTCATCCTTAGGTAAGGCTTTTGATATTTTTATGAATTTAGGTTTTCCTTCAGTTCTTATGTTACATTCTTCTATAATTTCTCTTAAAGGCTCCATTTTTGGTTTCCTAGCTACATCGTTAGAATCAAACAAATATTCTAAGGGGACTAATCCCTTAGGCAAAATTTTATTTTTAAGATTTAGAATTTCAGGATCATCATTCATTATTTCTTCTATTTCTAAATTTTCTAAGCTATCTACTTCTAGTTTAGTGAAATTAGTGGGTTTACTTATATCTAAAATATTTACATCTATCCCATTATCTATGTTATTGTCTATTGTACAATTTGTATTCATATTACAATTATGAAACTCACCTTCAACATTCATGAAATCATAAATGTGAGAATCTTGTGAGAAAATCTGCCAATATTTCAAATTTTCAGGTATGACAGGCCTATGTCTCACTTCTGCAGTGTACTAGTGGTTGGGCTAAAAAGGCAGTTTGCATGTACTAGCAAAAGTGGCTATACTGTGGGCTTGCATATTTTGTTTCCTAGGAATTGCAACAAATTATGTTTCCATAAGGTCTTTGATCAAATCTAGGACAGTCTCTCTATATTGTCTTAGTCTGGTATTATTTACAGAGTATTCACCTTTCATTTGTTTAATAATCAATTCTGAGTCTCTCGATATAGAAACTCTCTTGGATCCAAGTTTTGTAACCACTTGTAATCCTAAGATCAGAGCTTCATATTCTGCCATGTTATTTGTGCATTTAAAATTTAACCTAAATGCATGACCTTCAGAATGATTATTCTCCATGTTGTGAATCCATACTCCTACACCTGCTCCTAGTCTATTCACAGATCCATCAAAATCCAAATGCCATAGTGATTCATGAAAAATGTTTTCACTGTCAGCTGTTTTGTATTTCTGTTCTATAGATTTGATTTCCTTTTTTTCATGGTCTGAATTGTACAAGATGAAAGAGTCCATATCAGAATGCATGGATTATATAGGGAAATTTTGTGGTTTTTCTGCACTGCCCACCATGTATTTCAGCAAGGTCTCTCTATAAATTTTTCTTTGTTGACCAAAAACAGAGATGGTGGCGTATGGCATATCTAATTATAAATATCCCTACAACTTTTCTCCCCATGAGCGAGATAGTAGCATTCCATATTTGGATGGGATGTCAGCAACTACTATGTCCATCACAATACTCTTTGCTAGGCAATGGACTAGAGTTACACACAAATCCTTGATCAAGCCAAGGCATTTAACTTGGATAGGGTCAAAGGAAAACAAGTCCTTATATGGTCTGGTGATATCTAAGTTTAGTCTCTCCATGATTTCCTTTGGCATTAAGTTATGTGATGCCCCTGAGTCTAGCATATCATTATGTAATATTTTGTCATGAATGTTGAAGCTAATGTAGAAAGGAGGGATTCCCCCTTGCTGATGGGTGCCATTTACTTCAGGGCCAAACAATAACTCAGGCTAATCATCATTTAAATTCACAGCATCTTCCCCTTCACCTATATTCAATGTTTGAGTGATTTGTGATCTATATGATTCATTTTTCACTAGCTCAGTCAAAGGGACTGATATTTTCAATTTTTCTATCTCAATTTTAATGTTGAAAGGAAATTGGGTTTTTCTTGATTGGTTGAGATCTTCTTTAGTGAATGTGGTCTGTGTGTTTTTATCTTCTTTTTCATTGTTAGGCACTTTGGTCTGTGTTTCAGCAGTTTTGTTTAGAATTTTCTTACTTGGAATGTTTTGAGTAACTGTTTCAGTTTGAGTTTTAGATGAAGTTATATCTACAATTTTTGGGCTAGAAGTCTCCTAAGTTCCCCTAGGGAGGATTTGCAGGATTTTGGTTATAGGAGCTTATATTATCTTTTTAGTTTGGGTTTGGATTGATCTCTTAGTGGGAGTTTCATTATTCTTTTTACTTCTTAAGCTATAGATTCATAGCCTTATTTAAAGTCGAAGGATTCCCCAGATTCTAATTGCAATTGTTGCAGCGTGTACAATTCCTGTTCTTCTTGAGTAAGAAAAACAACATCTTCATTTTTTATTCCTAATAAGTTTATCTAGGTTTCATCCTCTCCTTCATGGATTTGTGAACCCTCAACATATTTTTCTTGGAAGGGTGGTCTAATTTGTTGATCTAGTATTGCATTCTTTCCAGTGTTAGGATTCTTCCTGAAGTTGGGGTTTCTTATGGGGGGTGGTTGTTGGTTCTCCCATTGAGTTTTTCTTTCCACGTTTTATAATATATCCATTATTATTTATACACCCTTTGCTAAACTATCTATTTTACAATCAGAAGTGGAAGTTTCCTCTTTAATGACAACTCTCTTTTCATTCCTCATTCTAACTTTCTTAGCTATTAGATTGGCTTCTACGCTAATAACATTACTTTCCATTTGTTCCAATGTTTCAGGGTTTCTTTCCCTTAACTAGTATGACATATCAGTGTAAAAACAATTAGGGAATTTGATTAATGCTAGGTCTGGTGGAGGCTTAATATTAGCCAGGATTGCAGTGTAGATGTTATTTAACCTAGTACAATAATCCTAAACTGACTCATTAGGAGCTCTTCTAATGTTATCATATTCAGAAAGTATTTGTAGAGGGCTTTTATTTCTCTCCCATATACCAATAAAAAATCTATGAAAAGCAACTAATTTTTCAATATGATTAGCATGTAAAGATTTGAACCATTTCTTAACATGCCCAGTTAATGTTTGGGAAAACAACCTCATTTGGACATAAGATTCATCAATCTCATGCAACTCAAAATAGTCATTCATTTTGTTCACATGTTGTTGGGTAGTATACTGACCAGTAGCATCAAACAAAAAGATTTTTCTTTGATAATCTTGGGGCATGGCATGGAGTTGTGCTGGTAAAACTAAAGGTGCATATCGATCTTCCATGACTTGGATTCTGGCTTGACTAGGGGGTAAAGTGTTGGTACTTGAGGAAGGGCTTGAAATAGATGGAGATGAACTAGATGAGGATGAGGAGTTTGGTTGGATAGGAAGATGATGAATGACTAGTTTAGGGGAATGGACTGTGGTGGATATAATTGGTGAGGTGGTAGTAAATGAATGTGTATTTACAGTATTTGAAGATTGTGTAGAAATTTCAAAGGTAGTTGTAGCGAGGGCAACTAGTTCAACTGATTGTTGAAGGTAAGCATCATCTATATGGCTTATCAATGTAGAGGTTAAAGCTTATAACTTTTCAAAAGTATCCAACACAAATTTATCTAAATCTAGATGTATACGCACCTCTTTTGACTCAATGAATTGAATAAAATTAGGGTTTAACATAGTTTCATGAACTGAATTCTCTGATTTAGTTCTAAACAATGAGAGATCAAATGACAAATCAAATCGAATTTCCTCTAAAGTTGATAATTCCTCGGGGAGTGAATTTTCTTTAACTAACTGGCTACTAATTGCTTGAGTTTCTACCTTTTTTGGTTTTCTTAAAATCCTGTCCGGGTCATCAACTATGGTAGCAGGGTTTGGATCTATATTTTCTCTGGAATAGTGAGTCTCCTTGGGAGCCAGAATTTTAAATTTTTAAGTGTTTTTATGAAACTTTTTAACAACACTCTTAAAATGACCTTAAGCGGCACAAGGTTAAATTTTAAGGTTTCCTTAAAGTTTTATTACACTAAGGATCGAAGTCCACAATATGGTCGGAAAGATGTTATCACTCCAATATTTCTCTAAAGTGTTGGAGAAAGGAATGATTAGAGGTAACCACAAACCAACTTTGGAGATTAGGATCTAACCTTCCTAATTCTCAAAGAGGGCTCTCTCTTTTTTATTTAACTTTGTTTAATTATTTGATTTTAGGCTAATTATGATTGTACTTGGGTTTTGATTCAGATTTTGTGGTGGGATTACTTACTTAGATGAAACGAGGGGTGTATTTTACCATTGGGCTATGGGGTCAAATGTTAGACAAACATGACTGGATCAAGTTCTAAAAATAGTGTCTACAAGGCAAGATAGCAAAGTTACTTCAGATCTCAAGGTTGGATGGTGAAGTGGTTTTCAATCAGATCCAAAGAGAAATTAAGGGTTCCTTAGGCCGAATTATGAAGAAAATGAAAGAGGTCAACCGGGATGGGAGAGAAATTAAGGATTCTCAGATTTGGATATTAGAAGAAAACATGTAAATGATTTAATTATGGAAAACAAAGTCTACTTAAACAAATTTTGAGATAAAATTCTAGTTAATTCATTCAACTTTAGATAAGATTTTTTTTTGAAAAACATAAGAGCATAAAAAATTGACAAAGAAAATACTTCAATGTAATAGCTCTATACATGAATCCTGTAATGCAATCTCTTTATTACTTGCTCCAATCTATTGACTTGAAAATTGGTACAATAACCCTCAGGTTTATGATCAAAATAAATTTACAAATGTATAGTCCACACATAATACTTCGAA
Source organism: Pinus taeda (assembly GCA_000404065.3). Taxonomy (NCBI): domain Eukaryota; kingdom Viridiplantae; phylum Streptophyta; class Pinopsida; order Pinales; family Pinaceae; genus Pinus; species Pinus taeda. Next base: position 42,215 of record APFE030601002.1, on the reverse strand, counting down.
TTATGAAGTATTTATACAAAAATAAATTTACAAAATATCCCAAATTGTCTTGGGAACTAATCTAGGAGAAAGAAAAATCTTCATGCAAGAAGATAGAGACAACTATTGAACTATTGTTTGTTGTCCCTGCTTATTAGGTTGTGTTGGCTTTAATCTTTGATATTTTTCCCTTTAATCTATGCTTTGTTGTTTGGTCTTCACCCTGGATGTGCTATTTACTCTGACCTTTCAACAGATACAGTTTCATGTGATACACTTTCATCCAATACACTTTCATCTGACTGACCTATCATTATCCTCTTACTGTGCCTTTTTACTCTTACTGTACATTTTCACCTTTTTACTTTCTACAGTAAGTCATTTAATTTCTCCCATCTTTTGGCATCTGGTAATTGGATATTGATCATTTTCCTGAAAATCTCATCTACCTTTGTATACTTGGCAAAAGTAGGCTTATTCACAAAAAGGTGTTTTACCTCATGCTGGAGGTAAAACAAATTCTCAAAAGTTTGGTACAAGACCTTGCCATTAGGTATGCCCTTCATGGATGAATTATTCACTTGATCTCTGGCTACTTCTCTTATTTTTCTATTGCAGTCCTCCTATGTCATCACCTTATCATTTATGACCAAGGGATTCAGTAAACCCTTTTTCCTCAAAATTTCAAATTTGACCATGAATCTGTCAATGACCAGTTGCATGGTTTGGCACTTGTCTTCCAGGTTTAACATTAGATTCCTCTTGGTGAGGACCCTTTTCACTTCCAAAATTGTGCCTGTTCTGTTAGGTATCTCTAATTCCTGCAACTCATACTTGTTTTTGGAGTTGGGGAAGTGTATAATCCTTGTAGCTTCCTCTGACATGTCTCCAAGTTTTGCTTTTACTCTTTGTATGGATTTTGTAGCCAGTTTTATCAAATCAATTTGCTCAAAAATTACTTGGATGAATGGCGAAACATCATTGACAGAGTCAATGATATTGGCCCACAATTGTTCCTTAGCCTGTCCAAGGGGTTCCTTCAATGTTAGTTCCTTCTTTGGGATTTGTATTCTTTCAGTCATTCTAGTGGCTTTCTGCACTTCTTCTTTGTGCATGATTTGGGCAAGCTTGTAGTTAGTTTCCAAACTGGTCACCTTCTCCTTATGCTTGTTCATTTCATTGGTCTTAATGGACATTTTTTCTATTTCCTTGACCAATCTACTTTCCTCATCACCTGTCGACTCTGTTGCTGATGTAGACGGTGTACATGCTGGCAATATTTTGGCTATTGGAGCTGTGGGAGCTAAGGATGCTGCCAAAGTGGAAGGTATTGCAGTGGTTACTGTTGGAATTACAGTTGGAGGGGCATCCTCAAGGCTAGCTTGTTTTTGCTGAATCAAGCCATCCAATTCTTTTTCGATATCCTTTAGCTGATCATTCAACTAAAGCACCAGGTCCATCATCTCCTCATGATTTGTTTGGCTTTCCAGGACCTCTTTTGTTTGTGGGTGTTATCACCCCAAGAAACTCACCTAGGTTGTATATCAGTGATGCTTGGGAACATTACAAATTCAACAAAATGTTGGATAAATGGTGGATGAATGAAAGAAATGTTGCATACTCAAGCCAGATAACTACTCCTACTATGATTGACCCCATACATGGGTGAACACCCCCATACTACAAGGCTTTTAACCACCAACACTCACAATTTAAGAAAAAGGTGATAATGGAGAAGACTAACCACACCAGCAGATGCACAGGACCCTATGATGGCTGGCTGCAACCAGTTAAAGGTCTGTAAATCTAATATTTAATACACAGATAGGATGGCATCTCTCTATGCATTAAAACAATAGAAACCTGCAAGAAATTTAAATGAAACAGTTAAATTCTAACATAGAGGTGGGATGACAGCCCCTCTACTGCTAAAACCAACAGCGCATCAACAACTGCAAAACAGGCACAACTTGGAACAAGAAGAAGAAGTGGAAAGTGAGCAAATGACAGCAAAAGAAGCTTGTATTAATTGGAAATGAAGACCAGACACTGCAGGTCACATAACAGTTACAATCTCCAGAAGTTGAAAATTACAACATACTAACACTCATCTAACCCTCATCAACCTATTACATCGTGCCTTTGGCTATATATAGAGTTAGTTTTACAAACATATTTGCTAGGCCATGTGTGGAGGTGTCTTAATGGATCACCAACCACATTTACATTTAGATATGGGCTTCCTGCTATAATCTGCACATTTAAATTAACAAAATGGCTCTGTCTGTACTCTGGTGTACTCTTCGAACAAGAGGAATGTTTCATGAATAAATGTCCCTGACTGCCTAATGAATTTAGCTGCTCGAGGTAGTACTTCCTTTTCCTTGACCATGCTGCTCTTTAACTGCGGTAGTGGAGAATTCAATGCGCAGGTAGCTGGATCATAGCTTGCTTCTTCGCGCGCCCAAAAGTTGGCCAAAAAGAAACATAACAATTCGCATCAAACATGGATGAAGGGCCAAGGAGGAACACTGGCCATCACATGAATTAGATGGACGATCAAGATATACTGGCGGAAGGCAATGAGAAGGCACAAAAGTGCAACTTGGACATGAGTCGTTAGATTAAAGAAATGGACGACAGAGATTTGATTTTTAGGAGTGCGATATGCGATAGCACTCAGATCGCATCGCAACATCGCATTGGCAGAGGAGACAGGGAAGAGCCTTAACATATGGGTGCGGTATGCGATTTGTGATCATATCGCATCGCAATATCGCAATCGGCAGAAGACACAAGGCGTAACGGAAGCAACAGGGCGCAGATGCGTTTTTCGATATGCGATCTGATCGCATAGCAATATCGCAGCAGCAAAAACATAGGGGTGCAACAGGTTTATGTGTGATAGCGACCAAATCGCGTCGCAAAGGGAAGAAAATGGAAATAGCATGGTTATGAGAATAAATGGGCATGAAAGGGAAAAGAAGAGAAGACTGTTGCGATCTGCCTTTTTGAGTATAAACACATGGCCATGCTGATGTTTGGTCCTTCCAAAATCTGAAGTATATAGCAAAGCTAACACTGGCTCCTTCTGGGGATGAGATCCTCCCTGCAAGGTCTCAAGAACCTACAGACCAATGTCTTTCTAACTGAAAACAAATTAGCCAAAATTCCTAGTGTTCCATTGGGCTACTTTGCTTGTACAAAAATTGATAAAATAAAATTATTTACAACCTTTAAGGCCAAAGACCTTAAACCACATATATTTTCAAAAACCACCCATTAACTGGGCCATCAAAGACTGCTTCACCTCCCATACTCTTCAGTATGAAGGCGTTGTTTCCTTGAACCTGTGAAATGATGAAAGGCCTTGTCCAGAAAGCATCAAATTTCCCATGATTTTCTTTCTTCTCCTTTAATGCGTCCCATTTTAAGACCAAGTCACCAATTTGAAAATTATCTGTTTTTTCCTTTTTGTCAAAGGCTTCCTTGATCTTTTTCTGATGCGTTGCATCCCTTTCAACCAGTTGTTCTCTAATCTAATGTAACTATGTTAGATCAGTGATTCTTCCTGCCATGTCTTCATCTTCGTCCTGCTCTGTTTGAAGGAATTTTGCCACAGGGAGAGTAAGTTGAATTGGAAATACAGCCTCAGTGCCATATACCAGTTTGAATGGAGAACTCCCTGTGGATCTCTTTATGGTCACTTTGTCAGCCCATAATGCGTACTTCAGCTTTGAATCCCAATTCTTTTTATTGTCTTCTAACAACTTTTTAATTATCTTAATCAGGCTTTTGTTAGAGGATTCTTCTAGACCATTTCCTTGTGGATAATATGAGGTGGAATGAACAAGTTTAATGCCCATTGAATCACACATTTCCACCAACTCCTTTGCTCTGAAGGTTGCAACATTATTTGTGATTAGTTTATGTGGACATCCAAATCTGGTGAAGATATTTTCTGTTAAAAACTTCATGACCACAAGGTGATCAACCTTCCTTATAGGGATTGCTTCAATCCACTTAGTGAAGTAATCTGTGGCTACTAATATCCACCTGTGCTGGCCACTGGAATGTGGATTAATCTCTCCAATAAAATCCAAGCCCCACTGCTGAAAAGGTCCTTTTGCAATTATCAGTTTTAGAGGTAGGGATTTCAACTATTGTTTTCCTTCAAATCTTTGGCACCTGTCACAAGACTTAACAAAAACAAATATATCAGAAAATAAAGTGGGCCAATAGTACCCAGCTCTAAGAATTTTGTGGGTTGTAGTCTTCCAATAGTGGTGCCCCCCACACATGCTAGAACGAAATTTCTACATAACTTCTTTTGACTGTTCTTTGTCCAGACACCTTAAAAATATCCCAGATGGATCCCTCCAATAGAGCAGACTTTCCATGATACAATACTTTGTTGGTCTAAGTTTTAAAGTTATGGCTTGACTTGCACTTAATTCTAAAGGGATTTCTAGCTTCAACAAGAAATTAGTTATTTTGGCATACCAATCACATGAAGTTATATTCTCGGCCACTGACTGTTTTCTCTTCTTTTTTCAGTGGCGTTTTCCTCTTCTTTTACTTGACCATTTTCTGCAATTGTGCACAGGAAATCAATGTCCAAAGACATGCAATTTTCTTCTGCTAATAACTTGGCAAGACCCTAGCCTCTAACCAACTTGGTGGGATTCAGCTCTATATTAAATTCTATCATTTTAGATGTCCCAACAGCCTGCCTTCTTCCAAAGCAAATTGATATTTTTTGGGATTGACTGAAATTCCAAACCTCCTGCACTTCAAAAACAATTTTTCCAAATGCAGTAAATGATCATGATGGCTGTTGGAATAAACAGTTAATCATCAAGGTAGATAAGCACAAATTTTTCCTTCTCTCCCACAAATTCTATATCCATAGCTCTCTAAAAGGTAGCTCCAGCATTCATCAATCCAAATGGCATTTTGGCATACATGAAAGTGCCCTAAGGAGTGATAAATGCAGTCTTTTCTTGATCATCTAGGTGCACAGCAATCTGATTAAAGCCTGAAAACCCATCTATGAAAGACATTACTTGGGCTCCTGAGACCTTTTGCAGCAAATGCTCCATCTTTGGTAAGGGGTAATTATCTTTCTTTGAGCATTTGTTCAGATTTCTGAAATCGACACACAATTTGATTTCTCCACTCTTCTTCCTTACCACTACCAAATTAGCCACCCATTTAGAATACCTGAGAGGCACTATGATCTTGGCAGCCATTAACTTCTTAATTTCTTTTTCAATCAATGGAAGGAGTATTGGATTTATTGGTCTCAACTTCTGTTTGAAAGGAACATTATCCTCTTCCAGAGGGATTTTGTGCTGAATTATATTCTTGTCATATGTTTTCAAGTCATTATATTCCTAGGCAAACACATCAGCAAATTGCCTCACTAAACTGTAGTATTCAGCACTTTGATCAGCTGACAAATGAGTGGACAGATTTATATATTTGGGCTGACCTAGACTTCCTATATCATGCTTACAAAATACAGATTGATCTTCTTTTTGGGCAGCTTTGTAAGGCACATCATTCTGGTCAAATAGTCTCTCAAGAGGAATTAGGAATATGGTTATAGGAAGCTGGACTATGTTGTCTTTACCAATTTTATTTCTAAGCTGAGACTAGGGGCTTTCTAACAAGGAATCGTTTTCTTGGTCAATTTGCATCTCAGAAAATTCATCAACAACTTGAAGGAATCTATTAATCTCATCATCATCATTAAAAACTTTCCAATGGTGGACATTGTCAGGCAAGGATGGTCTATATTTCATTTGCACTTCATGAACTAGTTTGGGAGGCATGGGAGGTATAAATAGACTAGCTGAAACAACGAGGGAATCGACAAGCTGATTTTGGGCTCTAGGGATATATGAAATACAGAAAAAATCAAAAGAATCTCTGATTCTCCATACCTCATCTTTGTAAGCTTTCAGCCTTGGGTGCTTTGCTTGAAATGTTTTATTTATTTGTTGGATTATCAGATCAACATCTCCAAACACCTTCAGATTATTGATTCCTCTGTCCTTTGCTACATTAAGGCCCAACAATAGTGCTTCATATTCTGCTATATTGTTGGTCACTTGAAAAACCAACTTAAAAGACAACTAAATGCTTTCTTGTTGAGGAGATACAAGCACTACCCCTGCTCCTGCTTTCTTCCTGGAATAGGCTCCATCAAAGAACATCTCCCAAACCTGACTTCCTTGCTCTTTATCGGCCTTAAGAATTGGTTTCCTGAGCAGCATCTCGGCCTTCTGAGATTCTTCTATTTGGAGAATGCATCCTCCAAAATCAGTGTCCACTGCATAAATGGGATGATTTGTAGGATTCTTCTCATTACTAATGATATATGCCAGTTGTGCTTCTTTGTGTAATCTCCTACTTTCTCCTCCAAAAACTGGGACAGTGGCATAAGATAGATCATTCTGTAATGTCCCACATAAACTCTTAATCCATCCTCTAGACAATAGCATGCCGAATTTGGGAGGCACATCTGCTACCACAATGTCCATCATCAAGCTTTTCATGGGAAGCTGGGTTAGGGTAATAGCTATATCTTTAATCAATCCAAGACATTTCACCTTCTTTGAATCAAAGGAAAATAAATCATGATAGGATCTAGTGATATCAAGGCTTAACTCTTCCATGACAGCTTTAGGCATTAGATTATGGCTGGCTCTTGTGTCTAGCAGGAAATTGTGGAGGATTTTGTCATGAATGGTCAATGAGACATAAAAAGATGGAGAATTATTATCATCAGGTTCAATCATGGGACTGAGCACAATGGCAGGTTTTTCATCTTGCAAATTGACAGAGTCAGCGGAGGTTTGTTTGGCTTTCAGCTCAAGAGCTTCAAGGATGGGCTTTCTAAATACTTCATTCTTTACAAGTTCTAATAGAGGCACATATATTTTTAATTTCTGGACTTCTGCTTCAAAGCTGAAAGGGGAAGGTGACTTGTCAGGACCTCTTACCTCTTGAGCTAGAGCTTTGAGGATGATTGGATCAGCTGCTAGTCTACTCTGCTTGATATTCTGGGATTCTGTTTGGACAGCAGCTCTTTGTACATGATTCTCTTTGACATTATTTGCATTTGACCTCAGATTATATCTTTGTTGGTCACTAGCTTGTAGAACAGCTCCTCTATCCCACTCCTGATTATTTTGCTCTTGCAGCAATGATTCTTCATATTCGGCCAATGTCAAAAATGCAACGCTTCCTTTATCTTCCATGCAGTGAACTTCATCCTCATCCTCTTCAAATTGTTCTTCCTCCATGACTACATTTTGGAAGGGAACTTTAACTTTCTGATCCTCTTTTAATTCTTCACCCCTATGTGTTATTTGCAATTGCTCATTTTCTCTTCCGAAAGGATTTTGATTTCTTGGAGCAAATGTGCTTTGTTGCCTTGTTTTCCTTGCATTCTACTCAACTTTTAGCTTAGAAACTTTAGCAGCCAATGACTCTATCATCTTGGTAATTTTATCTAATTTAGGATATGAGGTTGAGGCAGAGGAAGAAGAAGCCTCGCCTCTTTGCCTTCTTCTGTCAGTTTGACTCTTTAACTTGTCTGTTGCCATAATATTTGATTCCACTTCTAAGGCTGCATCTTGCATATCAACCAGAGTAGCACATCTTCTTTCCCTCAAAAACAAGCAAAAATCAGAGTCAAAAGCATTGACATATGTGAGTTTGGAAGCTGTGGGGGTAGGCTTTACCTCAGCTGGTATTTTGCTATACATACGATTAAATATTTTTATTAAAATCAGGCAAAGGCTCACCCTTTTCTCTTTTCAAGTTTCCAAACTCAGTATGATAATACATCAAGTCCTTCTTATCTCCCCATTTCTTCAAAAATGCATCATCTAATGCTTCAGTATCTATTATTGATCTCTAGGGAAATTCTCTAAACCACTTCCTAGCCTCTCCATCAAGGCTCTGGACAAAAACTCTCATCCATACATCATTTTCACTTATATCCAAATTATCAGCGTAACTGTAAAAAGCTTCAAGGTATTCTTCTGCTGTTACTCCCTTTGTACCAGTAAATTTATGCATATATTTATGATATTCTCCCACAGGCATCAGATTTAATGGGACAGGCAAGACCAAAGGTCCGTATCTAGCAGCTACAATTATTTCTATCCTCGTAGGTGCTTGTTGTCCTGCCATAATTGGAATATGTGGAAGAATACTAGCGGATTGGATGGTAGGGAATATTGGGATGTTATGGACAGAATGGGAAGCTTTCTTTGGACTGAGATTCAAAGGGGAATGAACTGTACAAGGGGCTAAACAAATCTCTGAAGGAATATCCTTATTAACAGTGCTGGGCTCTAAGTCTTCGAACTGTAATTCTTCAGCTACAATTCTATCTTTCAGAGATGAATTAGATTTCTTAGGCTTACCTGATTCTGATGCCCCTTTGTGTGAATCTTTCTTTGATTTAGTAGTACTTACAGGTTGAGGTATTGGTTCAGCTAGAGCTTTCTGAGGATTGCTTCGAGTATGTCTCACAAACTGAGCCAGAACTTCAATGTGGAGTCGCCAGATAGATGATTACAACCAAAATATGTTCCCAGACTCTGTCTATCATAAAAATCTGGAACTGTGTCGTTCTCCCAGGGAAGCTGAGCTTCGATTCTTGTCTCCCTGGCAACGACACCAATTAATGTTATCACCCCAAGAAATTCACTTAGGTTGTATATCAGTGATGCTCGGGAACATTACAAATTCAACAAAATGTTGGATAAATTGTGGATGAATGAAAGAAATGTTGCATACTCAAGCCAGATAACCACTCCTACTATGATTGACCCCAGACATGGGTGAACACCCCCAGACTACAAGGCTTTTAACCACCAATTACTCACAGTTTAAGGAAAAGGTGATAATGGAGAAGACTGACCACACCAACAGATGCACAGGACCCTGTGATGGCCGGCTGCAACTAGTTTAAAGGTCTATAAATCTAATATTTAATACACAGACAGGATGATAGCTCTCTATGCATTAAAACAATAGAAACCTACAAGCAATTTAAATGAAATAGTTAAATTCTAACATAGAGGTGGGATGACAGCCCCTCTACTGCTAAAACCAACAGCGCATCAACAACTGCAAAACAGGCACAACCTGGAACAAGAAGAAGAAGTGGAAAGTGAGCAAATGATAGAAAAAGAAGCTTGTATTAATTGGAAATGAAGACTGGACACTGCAGGTTACATAACAGTTACAATCTCTAGAAGTTGAAACTTACAACATACTAACACTCATCTAACCTTCATCAACCTATTACATCGTGCCTTTGGCTATATATAGAGTTAGTTTTACAAAAAAAATTGCTAGGCCATGCGTGGAGGTGTCTTAATGGATCACCAACCACATTTACATTTAGATATGGGCTTCCTGCTACAATATGCACATTTAAATTAAAAAAATGGCTCTGTCTGTACTCTGGTGTACTCTTCGAACAAGAGGAATGTTTCATGAATAAATGTCCCTGACTGCCCAATGAATTCGGCTGCTCGAGGCAGTAATTCCTCGCCCTTGACCATGCTGCTCTTGAACTACGGTAGCAGAGAATTCAATGCGCAGGTAGCTGGACCATAACTTGCTTCTTCGCGCGCCCAAAAGTTGGCCAAAAAGAAACACAACAATTCACATCAAACATGGACGAAGGGCCAAGGAGGAACACTGGTTGTCGCATGAATTGGATGGACGATCAAGATATACTGGCGGAAGGCAATGAGAAGGCACAAAGGTGCAACTTGGACATGATTCATTAGATTAAAGAAATGGACGGCGAAGATTTGATTTGCAGGAGTGCGATATGCGATAGCGCTCAGATCGCATCACAACATCGCATCGGCATAGGAGATAGGGTAGAGCCTTAACATGGGTGCAGCATGTGATTTTCGATCAGATTGAATTGCAATATCGCAATCGGCAGAAGACACAGGGTGTAACGGAAGCAACAGGGCGCAGACGCGTTTTGCGATATGCGATCTGATCGCATCACAATATCGCAGCATCAAAAACATAGGGGTGGAACGGGTTTATGTGTGATAGCAACCAAATCTCATCGCAAAGGGAAGAAAATGGAAATAGCATGGTTATGAGAATAAATGGGCATGAAAGGGAAAAGAAGAGAAGACTGTTGCGATCTGCCTTTCTGAGTATAAACACATGGCCAAGCTGATGTTTGGTCCTTCCAAAAGCTGAAGTATATAGCAGAGCTAATAGTGGGTGTTATAAATGAGGTAGCTTTAGTTGTTTCTTGAGAGCTTCCATATCCTCATTCATCTTATTGATCAACTTCTCAGTAGCCTTAATGTCACTCGGATCATGGCCCAATTCAATGACCAAGTCCTACAATGACTTGATCCTGTTGTCTTTGGCCTATGAGGATGCCTTCTCCAATTTGTATTAGGCTGTAATGTTTTCTAGTGAACCCTGTAGCCTATGTGTAGCCATGGAATTTCCTATTAGGGTGGAGTAAATCATCTTACCAGCCTATTTATGAAACTCTATCTGGTCAATGGGATGAACATCTCTGGAAAATACCTCAAAATAAGTTTTCTGTAATCAGCTGAGGTCTTTGGATGTTGGACAGTTGGATGCATGAGTGAGACCTGCATCCTTCCTGCTTTGATGTCAAAAACTAACATCAACCTGCACTGGTTGGCTGGTGTATGTTTGAAGTATTGGGCATATGTCTCAGCCTTTAACTTCTCGTTCCTCATCTTTATCTCCCTGTACCTCTCTTTGATATCTCTTTCTTTATTAGTTGGCCTAGTGAAGGAGGAAGCATCAACACTTAGTTGTCTCTCAATCATCTGAGTGTTGGAGGTTGATGGTTGTTGTGTCCCTTCTGAAGCAGTTGTGTCTTTGCTTCTTTGCCCCATTGTTTTAGTGTCAGTGATTTCCACTGATTGAATGTTCTCTTCCTGTTCATACACGAAATTCAACTTGGGCCTTTTCTTGAGTTCAAAGTATTCATCTGTGGTCTCCATGGTAGAACTAGAACCCTCCTCCCTGTTTCTTTTTGGATTTTTATCCTCATTAGTTGGGGTCTATCAAATAGGAGGATTACTCATTGGTTCCCCTAGTTTTGGAACCTGTAGGAAAGAACTCTGGCCAATTTGCTTTTCAACATCAATTAGTGTGTTTTCAACATCCACTACTATGTTATCCATGTCAATAAATGTATTTTCCAACCACTCAGATTGGTTGGAAAACTGCTCAATATCAGGTATTGGATGGTGGATGAAAGGTCCCAATTTGACCTTGATTCTCAATTTATTTATGACCCCATGAGGGTCATACTACCACATGAATTTGTTTCTGAATATCATCTATTGCAATATCTTGTCAGCTTCAGGTATAGCTTCTCTGTTATTACATATGAAGGGGGCCAATTGGTTCTTTATTTTAAATTGGGTCCCCTTCCTAGCTGCTAGGAAGTTGACCTCATCTGAATTGATGATTTGCCTAAAATACTCAAGTGCAAATATCCTCATGGGGAGGTATTTGGATAGTTTTTAAGGGGCTAGTTGGCAGCCATAAACTCTAATTTTAATGTGGTTCTAGTACAAATACCAGTCTCCCACTTTGATGTTCTTGGCCAACTGCAGCATCTTTCTTATTTCTTGGTAGATTCTAGGCTGAGGGGTACTGGTCATCATGTTCAAGATTGGGTGGACAAATGAGTCGATGAAGTCCTTATATGTGAATGTTGTGGATTATTTATGGATGAAATGGTGTCTAGTAAACAACTGATCTCTCTTCTCCCTTAGTATCCAACTTCTGGATGCTCATAGGGAATTTATCTAATTGATAATATAAAAACATGTGAAATAACACTGAATATTACTTGAAAACTCTTTCAGTTGGCAGTTTGGTGAACTATTCATGCATCGTGTCTCCAATGAACTGAGCATAGTTGTATATGACAGTAGGAGGCTTGCCTGGGGCAAAAAGGACAGGAAGCCCATGATAACCTCATCCACATGCTCATCTGTTGTATATCCTAGGATACAAGAGAGCATGGTGATTATATGTCTACCTGTCTCTGAAAAAATGGTGGCAGCATAAGGTGGACTATCTGTGGGAGTATGGCGGTTTTCTATGATGAAAGTATGGAAGATTTGTCTTATCTTAACCAGGTCTAGTGTGATATATAGGTCCAATAGGTCTCTAATGGATAGTGGCGTCTCATTAGGGCTAGGTTGGACTTGCAGCATTTGGTTGATAGACTCTAGAGTGATTGTGAACAACTGTTGATTAGGAGAAACAATAGCTCTTTGGCTAGGGATATAGTAGGCATGACAAAAGTGTATGATATCAGGGAATCGGTGCACTTCTGGGAATAAATACTTTGGTAAATTGGATTCCCATAGATGGATGTCATCATTATGGTTTAGGAATATGTCCTTACTCTAGCAGTGGAACTTCTGAAGGTAGGCTTGTGAGGTAGTATATTTTATCTAGAAATCCCTGTCTGCTAGTGCTAAATGGTCAATGTCCAGGTGAGGGGTTGACACGGGTCTCACGTCTAGAGACGCATGGGAATCCATGACCGAGTTTATGGATGGGGATTAGGCTTGTGGTTGTTGCAGATGTAAGATTTTGGAAGCTTTGGTATAGCGAAAGGTAATTACAGTTTGCAAAAAATAGGGCTTTGGGTATTGAATTGAAATAATCTTCAATTTAGGGACATTTTAATTAATTTTAATTAATTAAGCTTTTAATTGATTGTATGTTTTCAAATTAAGAGAGTCGTTCTGGTTTTTCTCAAGAATACCTCGAATTTGGTGGTATGGCTTGCAAATTGGTTTGAATGGTGGCTACAAAGGGTACGGTGGCTACAAAGGGTACATTGGCTTCAACTGTGAACTCGATGCTTGAATTGGGTGTCCAGAGCTTCTTCGGGTAGTAGAAGGTGGTCAATTTTGGTCGAAGAGGCTCAGGGTGTCGTAGAAAGGCTTGAATAGCATTTCACAGTGCAAATGAGTGAAAGGAATTGAAATGGGGCTTCTCTGGAATTTTAACCAACAATGGTTAGAATTTGGCACATAATTTACAAATGAATAGTGGATGGTTTTTGGTCTTGGAGGGGAGGCAGTTTCATGGGCCATCGCATCACTTTTGGAGGCGAGGCTGTATTTCCTTGTGAGCACAAAATCTAGCATGGGGCTTCCACATAGCATAATAATGCTCGAACAAAACCGCGGATCTTGCGTGCTCCCGAGTTGATAACGGTTGGACAGTGATCATGCGCGACATGGATGCACACTGTCGGATCTGGGGGTGGGAGATTGGATGGTTGTAGCGTGGTCAAGATGCACGGAGGGAATCAGGACTGGGATTTGTGGGGCCCAAGGAGTTAATTACAAATATTTTTCAGTTAATTAATGGATAAAGTAGGGATTAAATATAAGCTCGGGTTTAATAAAGTGGGACTAGGTTTTATTATGGCGAGGTTTTGTTAACCGCACCAAGCGTTGGTGGGTTAAAAGGTTTCTGTCGGGGAAATAAGAATCAAGGATTTAATTAAATAATGTCGGGGGGATAAAAACTTAGGATAAGGGGTTTTTTATGGGTTTTGAGGGGAAATAGGGAAATTAATAAGGGGGAAGGTAATATTTGAAATGGGAAAAGGGTTCACACTAGGGAAAAGGGGTTTTGGGTAGGGGGTGAGTTTTGGAAGGTAATTTACTAGGGAAATGTGTGAAACCAAGGGGCAAGGGTCAAAATGAGGGGAAAAAGGGTATTTAATAAGAAATGAGGGGATAATGGGGAAATTAGTAAGTATGTATGTGGGGGTGAAATGAAATGAGGGCAAGTTAATCAAACAAGCTTGTGAACATCTTTTCACTCTCATAAATGCTCCTGCACATGAAACATAGGATTAAGCATGGTATATGTGCTTTTGAGTGAGCAACCTTGTACATTTGCGACCTTTCTTCTACCTACCCTTTATTTATCCTAACATTTTTTCTTCACTTTATTGGGCGCATTTGAGCTTGCAGATCCTTTACTTCCTTTTCTTTTGACAAGGAAACTATCTAATTCTAACCTTATAACTTCCAATGGCTCAGATTAAGCTTATGAGCACATTTTTATTCTCCACCTAAGTACTAATCTACCAAGGTTAAACGGTTTGGCTAAATATTTATTATATGTCTATCAACATAAAATTTAAAAACATGGATGAGTCAAGATTAAGTTGTTTGACCATCATGGGTTGTGGCATTTCTAACAAGCTGCACACAACCTTATTTTACATAGTAAAGTAAAAACTAGTGGCACTTGAATTTGCACACTTTCATGATCTATTTTATTTCTTTTTTGGGGTTCATATTTTTCACCTTTTTTTTTTTATCTTTTTCTCTTTATTTTTGTCCTTTGATTATTATTTTTAGGACATACCCTCTTTACATGTTTTTATTTTTTAATATTGAAAACATTTTGCAAAAATCAAATGTACAATATTACAAGACTAACCATAGCCAATTCAAAATTATGAATCCTATTATTATAGGACCCTAACATACTCATAAGCAGAAACAATAATTTATTAATAAAATCACGAAGCATAAAAGAGAAAGAATTCAATCACACATAACACAATAATTTTCTTGGGAAAGCCACGGCTAAAAACCCCTGCTATCTATATATTGCATTAATCAGAAAATATGAGAAGATTACAATGATTTTTTCAAGCCTGAGCAATCTCTGCATCATCCCTATCTATCTCACTACTTCCCAAAAAAGCTCAAGCCATTACTTAGTCAATCTTGTTGTCCAAGCTCCTATTTCTTTGCTCTCACAAGCTCCAGACACAAACATGTGCTTCCTATTGTTTGGTATCACCAACTCGTGCTCACCAAAACAATTATTAAACTTGTACATTCATTCCTCCTTTTAAAGGCAATTTGAATGGTTAAAATTAGTGCTTTTTCTAATTAAGGAATGATTTCTTTTAGGCCTTCTTCTAACTACATGCACAATATTTTTAATTTAGATGATTTTTCAACTAATATTACATTGTGCCTGAACTCCAATCTCAACTGGGTCTTTCTTTGATCTAACATGCATGAGTTAATAATGAGTGAATCTTCAGTTTACTGGTTGAGCAGTGTTGATTACACCCTACTACTAGATCTCCCACTAACACCCTACTACTATATCTCCCACTAATTCCTCCATTAGTTGGAACTAGTTTAACTGAATTTAACTCAATTAAACTGAATTAAATAATTACAACTCAAAAGAACTCAACCTGGGACCCCTAAAATTTGGGAACCACTCTACATGACTCTACATAGACTCCCAACTCGAATTAACTGAGTCAACTAAGTCAAATTAACTTAGTTAACTATTACAAGTTGTCATGAGATGTGGAATTACAATTTAATCCAGGGAACAAAATTAAATTAGGATTTTTCTAGACGTTATTTTTAACATTTCTTGTTGCTATTTTCAACAATTTTCTCCTATATGGATTTAGGCAAACATCTTGTGTTCAAACTTTATGTGATATGTGCATTTTTTAATGTGTTCAATTAGCTAAATAATTGTTAAAAAATTTAAAATATTGACTCCCTCTCAATATTTTTGTGGTTTCCAAACTTAGCAAAAATAGAGAAAGAACTTATATTTTACATTAAAATTTTGTAAAAAAAATGAACAAAGGGGTAGATTGGCCAAGAGCCTATGTGTTAAGCATGGGGTGCATCTGAAACACAAATATCATATAAATGTGCTCAACCTAAAAAATTGGAATGAGGTTGGAGGCTCTTAGTGGAACTCAATTGGAACATTGGAAGTTTAGGTTTTGGAATTTCTAACCAATTGATTGAGAAAGAATTTCTAAAAGTATGGGATGGATTTTGAATAGAAATCTCTTATAAAATTTGTATTTATAAATGATAAGAGTCTATGAAAAAAAATTATTAAATTGTTATTACATTATTACTAATATTTAAAAAATTTATATTTGCAAGTAATAAATATGCATAAGATTTTGTGATTATGAATTGTATCCATATGTAATTTATAACTAGAGCATCTGAGCAGAATTCAATGGGAAGCTCAAGCCCAACAACTTTCAAGTAACAAATTTAAGAACAATATCTAGCTTAATCTCTATAATTTTTAAGCTACATTGTCAATAACAAATTCCAAATTTAGCCACATGTTGTAGCGGCTACAACCACCCTCCAAATTTTTTCCTATGCTTCATTTTGGAGCCTCCCTTCTAAACCACAACAGCTCATCTTGCACTAATCTTGGTACTTGTGCTTCAATTGAGCCTCATCCTTTGCATATTGGCTTCTATTTTATTACTTGGTTTAATTTCTAACCCACAAGTTGGTCTCTTGACTTGGTCTTTTCACAGTTCCGAGTTTGCCTTAGAGAACTACACAATTCTTGAGGGAAACTAGCCTTGCTCTTGGGAATTGCACAATCATGACTACCGGTGATACTTGAGATCATGGATTGCGCAACACTAGATAGCAGCCAGGCTAGATCTAGGAAATTGAGCAGAACATGAGAGGCAGCCCAGAGACACTCATCCCAGAAATTATGCAGAACCAACTGTGCTTAGAAATTACGCAATGCATGACCCAGAGAGTTGCCCGGTACTCCTCGGAACTATGCAATCTCTCCAGGAAATACATGGAAATTTTTCCCAAAAAAGAAAAATACATCCCTAAAAAATAGGGATCTATTTTTAGAAAACCGAAGGGGGCACTTGAGTTATTTTGGAAACTATCTCCAAGTGTTGCTTTTTCCTTAATTTTTTCCATTCGCATCATAAACCCTAACTTGACCAAATTTATTTAATCGATGCTGCTAGAGCTCATTTTCACATTTGATCTTGAAGCTATGGCATTCTTGAGGAGATCAAGGAACCTTCAGTGCGATCTATGTCACTTTTTCGAGTGAGTTTTCCTTTTCTAGTCTTTTGTTGGTTTTCTGTCATGTTTTGTTGTTTAGCTTGTGAGAGTGTTGTTTCACTTGTTTCTATGAAAAAATGTTGGAATTTTAACTTGTTTTAGCTTGTAGAAGTGTTGTTTCAAGTTTTAGTTTGTCTTAACCAGGTGTCGGCCGTGTTTTCTCATTTTTTCACTAATGGTCGTCGTTGCAGCGACCCTCTTCACATGCTTTGTTTTCCTTCAATTTGATTGATTCCTGCACTTGTTTCACTTGCATGCATCATCACTCTATCAGGTCTACACTCAACGTTACACCATCATTCTAATTTTCTTGATTTCACACTCCCCATGGGCAGATTTGGGCTCCCCTTACCCAAATCTCACTCTTCATTGCATGCACTGCGCATTCTGGGAGCTCGAGTCCTTTGCATTGGCTTCTGGAATTGCACAAAGATTGTCCTAGCCTGGCTCCAATTGTGAAGTTCCAAGAGCCAACCTCCCAGCTTGGTCATTGAGAGTGCGTAGTGCTTAGTCTTTCCTGGTCTTTGCCCAGACTGAACTGTGCATTGCGCAATTCTAGTAAGCAAGTTTCCTAACTTATTGTTGGGACTGCACAATGTGTAGTTCCCACAGTCAGCTAGTGATCCCTGCAAACGAAAAAATGTGCATTCATTCCCATCATGGTCCTAGTTTGTTGCTTGATATTGTCTTGAAGTTTCTTTGGTTTTTAAGCTAACATTTTCTTGCCCTGAGTGTCCTCTTTTTCCCATAGGTACAACAATTGTTTAGCAACTCTCTAGCAGTTATAATTAACATGGCATCCAAGAGAGATGCATCAAAGGAAACCATTGAGAATAGTACTGGGGAATCCGTTGAGCAGAATCAATTGATCTACCAATTTATGCAGATACTCAGTTGTTCATTGAAAAGGGTACAAATTTAACATGGCAACAAATCAAAGATACTTTTGTAGAGGACTTCAAGGAAGACTTATAGGACCGACAGATTTACCATAGCATCTAGTAGTTAGGCTTATACAAGGTTGCCTGCAGGTACCCCGCCTTCCCATGTGAAAACATTATCAACTCGATTATTTCACACACATATGAAGAGACTATGACATTGAGCAGTGCCAACGGGAGAAAGTTTTCCACTTTCAGGGAATAGAACTTTCAGCGGATGTATCATTTACCCGAGCCAGTGAGGCACATGGATACATTTTTATATGCCATCCATAGCCATGTTAACATGAGGAATATTGTCAAGTACTGGGTGAAAAATCCATCAAAGTTTAGACAGACACCCAATCATGTTTACAAGAAAAATATTCTCAGGAAGGCTTATTAGTTCTTGATCATCTTTGCATGCAAAATAAATGATCAAGAGAAAAAAAAAAAAATTCATGAAGGTTGGGTAGTCTTACTGGACTAGTTGGAGAGTGATACAAGGCCATTCAACTGGTCGAACTTGTTGGCTCATCAGTTGAAGTCCCATGTGGCTAAGGCTGGGAATCCACATGTTGGCTTGAGGGGGCCTAACCCAAGTTTAGCGTTAATTAGCCAAACAAATCCCTACACTACTTGCCCTTTCAGCATCAGCCCGTGGAGCACAGACCAAAGTCTCACCCGAAGCAATATGGGGGGATGTTGGAACCAAGTTTCTACACCCTGAGATGGTTGAGATGTTTTTTGATTTCTTCTATCCCTTCCTTCACGTAGGTGGTCTCGCTCTAGGGCTTGCAAGTCAAATCCTCTATTCTGGTCCTTAATACCTTCGTGAAAGTATATGATCGAACTTCACGTAGCCCTAACCTGTGGTTCAGGTATTTTTGTGCTGCTATGCCAGCGTGCCGCGCAGATTCGTCAATTATCCTAAGTGATTTTCTTATCTTGTCAAATACTTAAAGTTATCACCGCGAAGTAGATATTCGTAATTGCGTTCAATTATTCAATGTAATTGCATTCATTCACACATCATATAAGCATAATAAAGGAAATTCATACATAATATATCCAAACCCATCAATAGAATAAAGACACAAAAATTGTAGAATAATTCCTTTTATTAATATCTCCCAAGTGTTACAAACTCTGTCCACCTTACGCACACTGTTGCAAGGGTCTGTGCACTTAGCGGTGGACTTCTACCCTAGGCCTCTGCACACTCAGCTACAAAGCCTCTATCTACATTATGACCCAAGAATTATACTTCTTCTTTAGAGCTATCACTCTATTACATGATCTGTCATTTTATTGATTGATTTATAAACTACTTAGAGCTTAGCTCTTTTTATACAATCCCATGGTCCAAGGACCATGGGTAGGTCTCTTACAACCGACTTTGCTTTACAAAACTAAGGGCAGATTACAATTTTTGACACATAACACCTTCGTGTTCTGCAACCACAAAATGTAGAGTCTTTACAATTATATTACAAAAATTGACTTAACATGGGCTTTTAGCCCCAAAACTGCCCTTGGGGGATCCTGCTCCCAACAGGCCCCCAACACATACCTCATGACTCGCCCTCGAGTCACTCAGTAGGCGTGGAGATCTTTGCATGAAACCCGTCCAGCTCGACCCTGATGAACGCAACTTTGGCTGTGCACTGAGGTGTTGCATGCCTTGCATCTTCAACTATTTTCTCAGTTACTTCCCTTACACTGTCAGCCTGAAGTTGTTGTTGCATTGCTTATAGAGTCACAAGCTTTCCTTCAATGTTTCCTACGACTGCGTAAGCTTCCTCCAGCCAGGGCTTTAGTCGCGCCTTCATCACTAATTCCTTGTGCAACGCTGCATCCACCTATTCCTTTAGCTGCTTGGATTCCTATAGCTTAGCTAACATCTGTGTCAATGCAATAGATGGCGTTGTGCTCTTAACTTTGTCATAGTGATGTTGGAGTTCATGCACTTCCATATCTAGCCTTTGGATGTTTGGGTCGTCCTATAAGCTGGTCAGGACCTCAAACGATTGTTCAAACAACTATGTTCAGTTTGCTACTACAATCTCCACCGCCGCAACTGCTTTTGTGACAGTGGTCGTCCGTTATTCCTTTACCTCTGGCGGTGTTGAAGGTTGGGCCCTTAACTGGAGCTCTGTAATCTATAGGTTTAGCTCCAACTGAACCCGTGCCATCTCTATCTGAGTGTTGCGCACCCCTATGGCCAATTTGCGGTTGCAAATCTCAACTGGCTCCTCCTCTGAAATGGCCAACTTTGGGACCATTATACATGCCTCCTCCATGACCTGTATGATCTTCTTGCTCTGGCTGGTCACCTCAACCTCAGCGGCAATGGCAGCATTCCTCTGTAGGGCCATCTGCTCATTTTTTATCTTATTTTCACTGATCACCTAAAGGGCATGGTGCTTGCGGGCCCTCATCTCTACAATTACTCCATCCTGCAAGAGGTGGAGTGCTTCGCGTGGAATCACTACCAAGTTCAGTCCAACTCCCTTCAAGGCATTGAAATTATGCCTATCAACCTCATTTTTCGTGGTCAGTTATCCATCTGGCAGCACTATCACACTAGAAGCCTTCGCGCGCAGCATATTGGCAACCTCTAACATGCCGATAGCCAAGCTGGTGGACACCGTACCAACTCGCAATGCGCAGGTCTACAACTCCTGCAGCCCAGTATAGATGGTCCCTAGGATGATCTGCTGCTGCTTTTCAAATTGCTTTACGGTGACATCTTTGACTGTGTCATTGATGTCATATAAGTCACTCTCCTTCAATGTGATAGGGTCCATCAATGTCTTGGTTGCCTTAGATTTCTTTCTGGACCCTCGCTTCTCCAACTCTCTCGGGTGCTTAATGCGGGAAGATGTCTCTTGAGGGTCTGTGTCATGCTACTCTGTGTCCTACTCTTCGGTCTCAGGTGAAGGCAACCGCCTGCCTTTGTCAAAGCCCTTCTCTGTGCCACCTGTCTTTTTTCCTTCCTGTTCCGCCTGGGCCTTCTCAACAGCCTCCTTTTTCCTCTTTTTGACTAGATGTGCCATCTTCAACTTGGCCTTTTCCTTCTTCTTTTGTGCAGCAGACTTTCTTCCACCCACCGCCAAGTCTGTGGTAAAGCACCACTCCGTCGGCCATTTATCAAGCACCGCATCAATGGCATCATCTGTGGCTAGGTACGGAAAATCGTACCACTTCTGCGCAGGGTCCTTCCACGCTCGTATTGATATCCGATGGAAATCATATTTAAACTCGACATAGCTCTGTAGGTTAGCGTCTAAATAGAGGATGATAAGCCAGAAACCAAGAAAGCAAAGGGAGCTCATTAATACGTGTTCTCCTATTGCTGGTTGTCTTGCGACTAGATTGAATGCCTTTGCATTTCTTACTTGCTAAATAGGCGTCACTTGGGTATGGATTTGTATATGGAACCGTAACGGAGCACGCGTGAAACAAAGAAATATCCTGATCCATGAAGCATGCCCTTCCTTTACTGGTGACTACTATCTATCGGCAAGCATCAAGTGGCACCTCCTGTGAATGATTGACCCCTCAGGGAGTTAGCAAGATTGAATCTTGATCAACATGTAGGTGGAACAATGGGCTAAAAGTGAACTGGGCATTCAACCTTTGAATTTCACCTATCAATAGAAGAAGCCTTTACCCTTTCACCTCTCACCTTTATTCATTCAACCTCTAGCCCACCAAGAGCCAGAAGCTTTGAACTATTCTTCAACATTAGTGGTTCTAGGCAAGGCGGACCTTATCAAAGAAATGCAAGCTGGATCAGGTGAATGACCTAACTCTGGGTGAATGAATAGATGGTAGAGCCAGAGAAAGAGTGTTTGATTTGGATTATTATTGAGTCTCACCCAAGGTAATAAATTATTGCTATAAATCTACTACATTATCATTTGTAGCTACCACCCTATGTATATCTTAGGAATACTGTCACGAGCCCGCTAGGCTTCTAAATTATATCTTAGACAACAAGAAGGAAACATCATAGTAGACAGATATAGGGTGGTTCCCACTACTGGGTCTGAAGTGAATGTATCAACCGAGATAACGTAAGTAAGTCAGTAAGTCTATTCACTAGAACTCGTAGGAGGTCGGAGTACTGATACAAACTATATGGATGGAGCGGGGCCATCCAAGGAAAAGAAGTGGTGAGCAGCAAGCGTTCTAAGGAGACTGCAATCACCAGTCATTGATTGAGTTTTTTATTATTAACTAGAACCTAAGTAGCGGACATTGATCCAATTCACTAAGCTGGGAGGAGCCATATGAGGTAGAAACTTCGCGTATGGTTCTGAAGTCGAGCCTTTCCAGCCAGCAATGGGGCTTAGGGGAAATTGCTAATTGTGAGGATATGGATGGAATTGTTAGCGTCTGAAGATCCTCTTAGGCGTGGTTGGCTTAGCTTCTCAAATCAAATTGAATTAATGGCTTCAACATTGCCATATCTGTTGTCCACCTGCTTGTTTGTGTGTCCCGAGGTAGGTGTGTATTGAACTGAACGCATACTGAGGAATCTAGATTGAACGGAATGGTTAATGTGGATTGAATGGGGGCGTTTAACAGACAAAAAATAAGAAATTAGTTAACAGAAGGAAAGCATAATAGGAAACATGGAGGAAATTACAAGCACCCACATCGGTTCACAAACTGATCAGATAAGCCCTCATTCGAATGCATCAACTCTAGGATCGACTGGGGCTGAAAATCATGGATTGTGATTGATAGTCATCTTGATATTCATTTCCATCAAGATCCAGAAGACCTTGCTGTCTCAAACTCGCTCCGCATCCTTGGTCTCCCACAACAAAGCATACTTCGTTGCTTCAGGAAGGTCTGGCATGACCGACGGGAATTGGCTCTCCTCTAGTAGCTCCCATGCTACTAGCGTGATCGATAGTAAGAGCCACACGTAGTGGAAGGTCTTGTTTTGCTCTTGTGCTTCATGGTAGTTCGCCAGGAACTCTCCGCGAAGGTAGTCTGACTAGTTAAACTGGACTCCTTCTGCAGATTGTTGTGTGAGCGCAATGACAGGCACCGACACCTCATCGGTGCAACACTTGTACATCACCTTCCCTGCAAGGATTTGCGTTGCCACCTTCATAGCGGGGTCACAGATGCTGTATATAGCATACCCGCGTGGCTTCTTCACCAGTTTGAACTTCTCTTTCATTGATTCTGCGAGTGCCTTCTCGCCACCCTTGCCGCCAAAGATCATATCTGGATTTTCGCTTGTATATGGCGGGTACATTATTCTATGAATCAACATATAAGTGATGGGTATCATCTCCTCCAGCCACAAACACCCATCATGCACCAAGCACAATAGCTACTTGATGACAAAAACTATCACGGGGGTGTGGTTATAGTGCGACACCCAGAGTAGGTTGAGTAATCCTGCCTTCTCTACTCCTCTGAGCCACTTCCACGGCTCCAATGCAGTCATCCCCGTATTCGTGTCTATGATGTTGTACATTAGTTGTTTGGTCACCATGTGTGGGAACTTCTCGTGGTCCGCCAAGTCCCAGTCTTCAAGCTTCAATATCAACACCCATGCCAAACATGGACCATCAAAAGTGATTTCATCCAATAGCAGAGGGGTTTGCAAGGGAGTCTTACTTTCATCAATGTCCTTTGGGACCTTGGACTTAAACTTGCATGGAGGGACATTCTCCAACAACCATGTAATAGGGTCCACAACCGGTGCTTCAACCTCCTCTATTTCCACTCCCACATCCTCATCATCCATGGGGATGTCTTCAATATCCTCCTCTTCTGCTTCTAGGTTTATAGCCTTTCCTTTCTCCTAGGCAGTGGGATTTGGTGGGTTTTGTCTTGGCGACATGCACACTGATATGGCAGGCTTCTTGCCCTTCTTGTCCTTCATGGTCTCCTTGGTTGGGGTTGGCTTTGGTCTCGGTGTTCTCCGAGATTTAGGGACCTCCGCCAATACTTTGGCCACTTCCGGGAAGCTACTTCGGCCTCTCTCTGCATTTCCTGTGCCGAATCCTCCACCACTTTTTGTGTATTGATAACTTCTGGGGGTGCTGACATGATCTTCCACAAGAATTCCTGTGTGTCTGTCAGCAAAGTCGCAAATACCCCAGAAACTATCAGAAGCTCGTATTGCTCACGATTCATAGGTGCTTGAGAGCTCAACCATTGAATACTCAAAATGCCAAGTGTTTTTTGCTGGAAATCTACTTGTAATTTATAGGGCAATTTGAATTCAAATCCGACCATTCCCCCCAAAATCAGTTCATTAATGCCGGATTGGCAACAAATTTTCAAGGATTTAAGCCATAAATTTCGTCTTAAATGCTGGTTGCCCACTCCATTTGGCCTCACTTCTGCCGTCTTTTCATGAACAGTGACATTAACAGTCACTTTTCGGCTAACCTGCACGATTTCTCCCTCGATAGTGTAGCTCCCTCTGCGCTGCCATGGACCCAATGACATGTCCTTGCTTCGCACAATCTTTCAATCATGCAGCTCCCCAACTCGAGCAGTGTAGTTTATAGTCTCGTGCCTCCTTTCAACTACTCGGAGTGATAAGACTGTGCTACTTTCATTTAGTCACATGGCCGGACCGCTGGTGTATGGATTCAAGAAAATTCCGTTCACCTTTCCTGGGAAGGGTTCTCTATTTAATTTGACCAACTGTACTGCTCCTCTGTCGGTAATCTCCTTAATAACATAAGGCCCTAACGAGTGCATCCTGAATTTCTATGGAAATTTATCAAACTTACTATCATATAACAAAACTAGGTCATTTACCTTAAATGTGCGTAGCTTGATGTATCGACCATGCCATGCCTTTTCGAATTACTTTTAGACCCGCTGGTGAAATCTAGCCAAAAATATTTCTTCTTAGAGCTCATCCCGTTGCACGAGCCTCTCCTCCAGGGCTCCACAATCCATCATACCTGTGAGCGCTACTATGCGCAGACTAGTCACGATGTATTCCATAGGCATTACTGCTTCCACACCATAGATAAGCCTAAAATGGGTTTGTCTAGTCAACTTCTTGCATGTCGTTCGATAAGCCCACAATAATGCAAGTATGCGTAGGTCCCAATCACTTCGCTAAGCATTGCAAACCTTGGCCAGCACATTTTCAAGCACTTTGTTGAACGCCTCCACTGTCCCGTTAGCCTGTGGGTGATAAGGTGTGCTCTTCTGGTGATATACTTGAAATTCCTCCAACAGTGCACTGATCGTCTCATTCAGGAAGTGAATACCACGATCACTCATCAAGATCTTCGGACATCCAAATCACATCAGTACATGCTCAAATAGGAACTTCGTCGCGTCCGTGTAATCCTTCACCGGTTGTGCTTCTGCCCAATGAGTCAAATACTCCATCACAGTGATAATGTACCTTCCTCCTGACTTTCCTTGTGGCTGAATGGGTCCTACAAAATCTATTGCCTACTTCTCGAAGGGTTGCAACGTCATTTGTTGATTCAAAGGCATTTCATCCCTCTACGATGGCCTTCCCATTCTTTGACATACATCAAATTCCTTGCAATATGCTTTTGAATCCTAATGAAGGGTTGGCCACCACAGTGTTGCGCGTAGAATCTTCTACGCGGTTGCTCTCCCTGCATAATGTCTTCCCGCAGTGCCCTCATGGGAATCTGCGAGGATTCTGCTTCTTTTGAACTCAGGTACATACCATTGCAATATCTCATCAGTCCCCACTTGGATAGATGACCAACAATGACAGAGAAATCAGCTGCGCGCACCACTAATTCCTACTTTTGCTGGACAGTGTATCCTTTCGGTGTAGTTTCTATTGTTAGGAAGTGTATTGTATCCTCAAAATGACCACCTGCAACATGCACTGCAAATAGCTATGCGTCAGGGAATCCTTCTTCCAAGTTAGTAGGTTCCACCCCTATTTCGATGCGCGACAGATTTTCTGGTCCCGCGTTCAATCGTCTGGGCTTCACAACAACTTCAAAATCATACTCTTGGAACAATAAGAGCCATCTACAGATTCTCCCCCCCCAACACAGGATTATTGACCAAGTACTTTAGCGTGGAGTGATCCGTATACATCTTAAAATGCCCTCCTAGCAAGTAATGCCTATACTTCTGGAGCGCATACACCATAGCTAGCCCCTCGCGCTCAGTGGTGGAATAGTTCTTCTCTGCTTTGGATAACCTACAGCTTGCGAACATGATAGGATGGTCCAATCCTTCTCCACCAGCCTGTGTTAGTACTACTACCAGCGCTATACATAACGCGTAGACATGTACGTGAAACTATTTTTTCTAGTCTGGGAAGACTATAATCGGCACGGTAACCATATTTTCTTTTAATATATCCAAGCTCTTCCTATAGTCATCGTTCCAGCAGAACGTGATGTCCTTCTTCAATAATTTCTCCATAGGCGTGGTGATATGGGCATAGCCCTTAATAAACTTTCTGTAATATCCCATATGTCCTAGAGTAGCGCACAACTATTTCACACTCCTCGATGCTTCCAAGTTCAGTATCACCGCAATCTTTGTGGGGTCTACCATCAGTCCTTGTCTACAAACCACATGCCCCAATAAGTTCCCAAATGGAACACAAAACAGACACTTCTTGAGATTGAGCATGATTTGGTATCTTCAACAGGTATCCAACATCAGGCACAAGCTTGCTACATGGTGCTTAACCAACCCAAATATAGTCTAGTCATCAAAATATATCTCTAGGAACTTATGAATAAATTCCTTGAATGTCGCAAAAACCACACACGAAAATACTGTAGGCACATTATTAAATCAAAATGGCATTACCATGTACTGAAAACAACCCCACTCAGTTGTGAAGGTTGTCTTGCTCTTATCCTCTGGCACGATTTTGATTTGGTGGTGCACAAAGAACCCATCAGTGAAGGAATATGCTTCCTGGTCACCTACATTGTCCAACAATGCATCAGTGAATGGAGTTGGGAAAGGATCATGCACACAAGCATCATTCAATTTTCTGAGATCCATGCATATCCTTATCTCATCCTTCTGCTTCTTATCTTGCACAACCATTGGGCTTACCTAATCAGATTCTTCCACGGGCTCAATGATGCCTGCCACGAGCATCTTGTCTAACTCTAAGAAAACCTTCTCCTTATATTTCGGATTGAGAGGGTAATGCCTTTGCTTAAATGGATTCAAGTCAAGTTTTAATGTAATATTCATCATTCCTAGGTCCCCAATTATTCCTTTCAGATCCATAAACTTGGTAGGGAATAAGTCCTGATATTCACGGAGCAGTTCAACGACCTTATCCACCATCGCGTCATCCCAGTAGTCTCCAATCTTCACGAATTTGGGTTCTGCCTCCGTACCAATTGTTAGGGCTCAGTAGTTTTCCCAAGGTTAAAGAAAGGAATCACTGAGGTAACCACAAACCACTTTTGGAGATCAAGCCTAGCCTTCCTAATCTCAGAGAGAGGGCTCTATCTTTATGATTTAACTTTGTTTTAGTTAATAAATTTTAGGCTAGTTATGGTTTCACTTGGGTTTTGGTTTGAATTTGGGTGGTGAGATCACTTAGATGAACAGATGTTTTCTTTTACCATTGGGATATGGAGTCAATATCAAACAAACTAGACTGCATCAAGCTTTAAAATACAATGTCTACAGGGCAAGATAGGTGAGTCATTATAGATCTCAAAGACTAGAGGGTGAAGTGGTTTCTAATCGGATCCACAGAGAAATTAAGGGCTCCTTAGGCCAAATTATGGAAGGAATGAAAGAGGTCAACCAAGATAGGAAAGAAATTAAGGGTTCTCAAATCCAGGTATCAGCTGAAAACATAAAAATGACTAACTGTGGAAAAAATGTACTTATCCTGCAGTGCAATGCTTTTATTACTTGCTCCAATCTGTTGTCTTTTAGTCTTTGATATTTTTCCCTTTAAGCTGCTTGGTTGTTTGGTCTTCATGCTAGATGTTCTATTTTATTGTTGACCTTTCATCTGATACACTTTGAGTTTGCTGACCTATCAATATCCTTTTACTATTCTCTTTTACTTTTTACTATACACTTATATTTTTACTGTGCATTTACTATAGTAAATCATTTAGTTTTTCCCATGTCTACTCATTTGGTAATTGGATTTTGAGCATCTTTCTGTATATTTCGTCTGCCTCTGTGTATTTGGAAAAAGTAGGCTTATTGACAAAAAGGTGTTTTACCTCATGCTAGAGGTAAAACAAGTTTTCAAAACTTTGGTATAATACTTTTCCTATTGGTATGCCAGTCATGGATGAAGTTTTTAGCCGATCTCTGGCCACTTCCATGATCTTCTTATTTTAATCCTTATGTGCCATTAACTTATCATTTATAACTAAGGGATTAGGTAATCCCTTTTGCCTCAAAAGTTTGAACTTAACCTTGAACCTTTCAATGACCAGTTCAACATCAAATTCCTCTTTGTGAGGACTCTTTTAACTTCCAAAACTTTACTTGTCCTGTCAGGTATTTCTAGTTCTTGCAGCTCATACTTGTTCTTGGAGTTGAGGAAGTGAATGATATTTGCAGCTTCCTCTGGCATGTCTCCAAGCTCTTCTTTGACTTTCTAAATGGCTTCTGTAACCTACTTTATCAAATTAATTTTTTCAAAAATAACCTGGATGGGTGGCCAAATATCATTGACAGATTCAATGATATTGGCACACAGTTGCTCCTTAGCTTTACCTATAGGTTCACTCAGTGTTAGTTCTTTCTCCAAGATTTTGATTCTCTCTATCATCCTTGTGGCCTTTTGCTCTTCTTCTTTGTGCATGATTTGGGCCAATTTGTAATATGTTTCCAGGCTGGTGACTTTTTCCTTAAGTTTGTTCATCTCAGTGGTCTGAATGGACATTTCTTCCATTGCTTTGACCAACTTGTTTTCTTCATCACTTGTAGAGCCTGTTTTTGTAGATCCTGTTGCTAATGTAGTTGGTGTAGATATAGGTAGTGTTGTGGCCATTGGAGTAGTGAGGGCCAAGGACGCTGCCAATGTGGAAGGCACAGTTGTGGTAACTGTTGGAATGATAGTTGCAGGAGCATGATCGAGACTAGTTTGTTTAAGTTTAATCAAGCTATCTAATTCTTTCTACATATCCTTCAACTGACCATTAAATTGTAGCACTAGGTCCATCATCTCTTCATGATTGTTCTTACTTTCCAGGACCTCCTTTGTCTATGGGTGTTGTAAATGAGGCAACTTAAGTTGTTTCTTGAGGGGTGCTATGTCCTCATTCTTCTTCTTGATTAATTTTTTTTTGGCCTTAATATCACTTGGGTTATGGCCTAGTTCAATGACCAAGTCCTCCAAGGACTTTATTCTATTGTCTTTGGATTGTGAGGAGGCCTTCTCCCATTTTTATTGGGTTGTCCCGTTATCTAATGAATCCTACAACTCATGGATAGCCATGGCGCTTATGGAACTCTATCTGATCAATGGGATGAACATCCCTGGCCAACACCTCAAAATTAGTTTTCTTATAGTCAACAAAGGTCTTTGGTTGTTGTATAGTGGGCTACAAAAATGATACTTGCATCTTCCCTGCTTTGATGTCAAAGGCTAACATCAATCTGGTCTGGTTTGGTGGTGTAAGCTTGAGGTATTGGACATATGTCTCTACCTTCAACTTCTCATTCCTCATCTTTATCTCTTTGAATTTGTCTTTGACATCCTTTTCCCTATCAGCTAGCCTGACAAAGCAAGAAACCTCCACACTCTATTGTCTCTATATCATTTGTGTGTTGGAGGTTGATGGCTACTATGTTTCACCTGATGCAGCTGTTTCTTTGCTTCTCCTCCCCATTTCCTCAGTGTCAATTATTTCTTCTGAAGCAATGTTCTCCTCCTGTTCAAAAACAAGATTCAAATTGGGCCTCTTTCTTAGTTTAAACAGCTCATTAGTAGTCTCCATGGCAGAGCTGGATGCCTCCTCCCTGTTCCTCTTAGGATTATTCTCCTCGTTGGCTAGGGTCTGAAGGAAAGGAGGAATGTTCATTGGCTCCCCTTGTTCTGGAACCTGCAGGAAAGAGCTATGGTAAAATTGTCTTTGAAGATTAATCAATGCGTTCTCTACATCCACAACTGTGGCATCCATATTAATAAATCTGTTCTCCACCCACTCATCTTGGTTAGAAAACTGTTGAATCTTAGGTCTTGGGTGGTGGATGTATGGTGCCAACTTGACCTTGAGTATAAGTATATTTATAACCTCATGAGGGTCATACTGCCACATGAAGCTGTTGTTGAATTTCATCTATTGTAGTAACCTGTCGGCCTCTAGTCCAACTTCTCTATTGTTGCAAATGAATGGGCCCAACTGGTTTTTTTCCTTGAACTATGTTTTCTTCTTAGCAGAAAGAAAGTGGACCTCATCTGAGTGGATGATTTGTCTGAAGTACTCAAGTGGAAATATCCTCATAGGGAGATATTTGGGCAACTTATATTGGGCTAGCTCATAGCCATAAACTCTAATCTCAGTGTGGTTATGGTAAAGGTACCAATCTCCCACCTTGATGTTCTTAGCCAATTGCAGTACCCTCTTGATGTCTTGGTTGATCCTTGGCTGAGTATTAGAAGTGAGCATGTTCATGACTGGGTATACAAAGAAGTCTATGAAGTCTTTGTAGGTAAATGTTGTGGAAAACTCCTGGACCAAGGGTGTCCAGTAGACCACTAATCTCTCCTTTCCCTTGGTATCCAGCTTCTGAATGCTTACAGGGAACTTATTTGTCTGGTAATACAAAAACATATAAAACAACACTGAAGAGTATTTGAAAACTCTTTTAGTGGGTAGTTTGGTGAATTGTTCATGCATTCTGTCTGCAATGAATTGAACATAATCATACATGATAGCAGGAGGATTTCCTAGTGAAAATGGACAAGAAGGCCAGGATGACCTCATCCACATGCTCATCTAAAGTGTATCCTAGGATGCATGAGAATATGGTGATTATGTGCCTGCCAGTCTCTGTGAAAATGGTGGCAGCATAGGGTGGGGTATCTGTAGGATTATGGTAGACTCCAATGATGAAATTGTGGAAGATTTTCTTTATCTTGATAGGGTCTAATCTGATGTACACGTCCAACAGGTCTCCAATGGATAGAGGGGTCTAATTAGGGGTAGGCTGGATTTGCAGCATTTGGTTGATGGAATTGGGTGTAATGGTGAATAACAACTCCTGGTTTGGGGAAAAAATAGCCCTTTGGCTAGGGAGATAACAAGAATGACAAAAATGTACAATATCTGGGAATGGGTGAACTTCTGGGAATATGTATTTGGGAAAATTGGATTCCCAAAGGTAGATGTCATCAACATGGTTTAGAAACCTGTCCTTACTGCAACAGTGGAGCTTCAGAAGGTGGGATGGAGTTGCAGTGTCTTTTATTTGGAAATCCCTATCTACTAGGGCCAAGTGGTCAATATCCAAGTTAGGGGTTGACACAAGTTTAACATCCAGAGAGGTCTGGGTAGCCACCTTTAGGATAAAATGTGGGAATTAGGCTTATACAGGCTTAAACAGTGAGGTTTTGAAAACTCTGGTACATAGATAGGGTAATAGTAGTTTGCAAATGAGGGGTTTTGGTATTTAGGTGGAAATACTCTCAACTAAACTAAATTCAATTACTTTAATGTTTGAATTCATTGTACATTTTTGAATTTGAGAGGGTCATTCTAGTTCTTTGTCAAAATACCATGAATTTGTGGTTCAGGCTGCAAACTGGTTTTGATAGCGACTACAGAGGGTAATGTCACTTCAAATATGTTGTGGATGGTTGAATTGGGCATCTGGGCCATATTCGGAAGGTACTCGGTGGTCGAATGTGGTTGCAGAAGCTCGGGTTTGGGCAAGAAGGCTTAGGAAGCTTTCGCAGAGAAAAATGAGTAAAAAGGGTCAAAATGGGGGTCTTCGACCTGTTAGTGTCAGTCTTTTCGGCCTTCCTCCAGTGATCAAATATGCTCCTACAAAGTGGTCTCAGAGTGTCAAGGTCAAATTTTGTCATTTCAGTGAGTCTTCAAGCAAAATTTGGTCACTAGGCTTAAGGTCAAGGGTTTGCTTTCACTCCTTCTAAAGTTGTCCAAATGTCGGTCTATGTCACTGTTACGCTAAATCCATCATCATTCATAGGGTTTTCATTATCATGTCAATGTCTGATGAGTCATTTTACACCTTGTTCATGTTGGCATTATGGCTAAAGTGTTGTACTTGATGGCAACACCCATGGCATGGCTCTCAATATGATGAGAATTAAAAAGTTTATTCATGTGGAGAAAATTTCACGGAATTTTATGCAGAGAAATGTTTATTTCATGTGGGAAAACTTAACTTTGGTCCATGGTAGTTAGTCCTTGGAATTTGAACCTATGGAGAAAAGTTTATTTCATGTGGGAAAACTTACCTTTGGTCCATGGTAGTTAGTCCTTGGAATTTGAACCTATGTTTTTTGGACCATGGCATCTCGACTGACGCGTTGATCCCTAGTATTGAGTTGATGGTATTGGTTTGTTATGGTTTTGGCCCATGGTATTGGTCCATGATTTGAGGAAGAGCTTGCCTATATAAAGCAAAGGAGATCATTTGGCTTGTGTATGCTTTTGGGTTGGATATCTTAAGATCTGAAATATTGGGTTATTGTTTCAAAAGCTCGATCTATATGAAAGTGAAGTGGAAAGCGAATCTGTGAAGGGTGATCTCTCGAGTGCTGCAGCTGCAGAAGTGCGGAGGCGCCGTAGGAGACGCCGCAGGAGGCGCCGCAGGAGACGCCGCAGGAGGTGCCACAGGAGGTGCCACAGGAGGCGCCGCAAGAGACGCCGCAGGAGGCACTGCAGGAGACGC
Source organism: Pinus taeda (assembly GCA_000404065.3). NCBI lineage: Eukaryota > Viridiplantae > Streptophyta > Pinopsida > Pinales > Pinaceae > Pinus > Pinus taeda. Next base: position 9,439 of record APFE030601002.1, on the reverse strand, counting down.
CGCAGGAGGCGCCGGGGAAACGCCGCAGGAGGCGCCGCAGGAGACACCACAGGAGGCGCCGCAGGAGACGCCGCAGAAGGCGCCGTAGGAGACGCCGCAGGAGGCACCGCAGGAGACGCCGCATAAGGTGTTCTGGGTTTAGTTTTCTGTTATTGTGGATATGGTTATTTGGGTGACTTACTGGTACTTGATGATCATTTGATATTTATGGATCCAGTTTGAAAATTATGAAAAGTGGTCCTTGAAAGAAAAGAAGTAGGGGGTTGTAGCTCCCTTCCAGGAGAGACTGGAAAACGAGAGAGAGTTCTAGCTCTCTGCAGGTTGCAGCCTGTGTACTGGTAAAGGACTGCACCAGTACAAGACCATTGTAAAAGGAGTTTCTAATTTGAAAGAAGATAGAGACATATTGCAGCAGGTGGTTTTCACCCACATTGGGTTTCCACCCTATATCTGGTGTTCTTTGATGTGACTGTCTGTTTTTCTTGTTCATGCTCATTGTTTTATGGTACTAATATGCAAAAATAATTCAAAGTATAAATAAGGAAGAATTGTTAAAAGGACTAGATAATACTGATTCACCCCCCCTCTTAGTATTATTTTCAACATAACATTCATTCAGATTCTCTGACCAGTGTTTTCTAGGAATGTTCACTGTCTTTGTCATAATGTTCTTGAGTACCTTGTTCGTTGATTCAACTTGTCCATTTTCCTGTGGGTGGTATGGAGTTGATTTTATATGCTTAATCTTGTATTTCTCTATCAGGTCTCGAACAAGCTTGGAGGTGAATTATGTACCTTGATATGTGACTATCTGCCTTGGAACTCCATATCTTGCAAATATTTCTTGATAAAGAAAAGTAACTACTGCAGTTTCTGTTGGTGTGCTCAATGCTTTTTCCTTTGCCCATTTTGTTACATAATCAGTACATACTAGAATGTACTTCTTACCATTTGATGGTGGGATGATAGGTCCCACAAATTCAAGATCCAATTATTCAAATGGTTCAATCATTACTTGCGAATTCAGTGGCATTTCATCTGAAACTACAGGTCTACCTATTATTTGGAAACTATCACATATTTTAGCAAGTCTTTGAATCCTTGAATAGCGATGGCCAATGGTATCCTTGATTTAAGACCTTGTATGCTGTCCTCTTCCCTGCAAAATGGCCACCACATGGTTCATCATGACATGCTTTTAAAATATCAATGATTTCATCCTCTCTTATACATTTCCTAATTATAAGATCAAGTCCTGTATAGAAGAGATCTCCATTAATCCAAGTATACCTTGCACTATCTCTAATTACTTGATTTTTCTGTTTGCTTGTAAAATGTGATGGTAATATTCCAAATGATATATAATTTTCTATATCTGCAAACCATGGGGTTTTACTTGTTATAGAAAATAAATGCTCATGAGGGAAGTTATCTGACACAAGTATAAGGTCATCAGTAAAATTAATTCTTGATAGAAAGTCTGCTACTTGGTTTTCTCTCCCTCGTCTATCTAAAGCAATGATATTAAATTATTGCATTAATAATAGCCATCTAGTAATTCTGCCATTAGTAATTGTTTTGTTCATTAGATATTTAATGGGTGAATGATCTGTATGGAAAAATACTTGATAACTTGTTATATAATGCTTGAATTTATTAACTGCATGGACAACAACTAGCATTTCTTTTTCTATTACTGTGTAGTTTAATTCTACCAGTGTTAAATTTTTTCTTTTTAAATAGGTGGCATAGTTAAACAAATTTTCTTTTTTCCTAGAGATGATCCTATTGCTATGTCTAATGCATCAGTAGATATATGGAACAGTCATGACCAATTTGGTCCTCTGAGAATGGGTGCTATAGATAATTTTTCTTTTAATTTTTCGAATGCATTTTGACAATTGGTAGTCCATTGAAACTCAATGTCTTTTGTAAGTAGTGTCACACATAATGAGTCGAGGTTGTGGACAAGATCGACCTCCCTAGTATATAAATATATCTAGTAACAAGCAAGCCAATAAAAAACTATCTTTCTCTAAATATGCAATTAAAAACAAAGGCAAACAAGTGTTTTAGGCCTACCTTGGGTCCAATGCAAGTTTGAGGAAGCCTCGCCCCTTTTCTCCAAATGAACTCCCTTGTAGCAAGTATGCAAACACAAACAAGGAAACAAATTAAATAGCACCTAAAAAGCCAATATCATAAAGCATATCCATCATAATGATTAACGAGATTATGAAACAAACCACATAAGACAATTTGTTGAGAAAAATGAATCTGATTGTATTAATTCAAATCAAAGAAGAACTTTACAACCTGTGCCTTGATACTGTACAAGCTCCTCCCAGGGTCCGACAAGAAGTCTCCTCTACTTTGACAAGTTTCACTCACTTCCCAATGAAGCCAAAAGGTATGTGATCTTCTCCTCTCAAGCTTAACTAGGAAGTCCCAATTCCACCAGTATTTACCCTAAAAAATGTTCAACTTCTAACCTCCCCAGCAACTAACCCAATGCTTTAATTTATAGTGCAATGGAGGGAAGTTACTAGGTCCTCCTTCAAAGGGATAGCTCCTCCTATCAAGGGATTAGCTCCTTCT
>APFE030600996.1:130386-141142 GCA_000404065.3 Pinus taeda | reverse complement strand
AGTTGAAATGAATGGTCCACATTCTTGGCACATACCACCCCGAAAGGATGGGCCTATTGCTAAGCGGGTTGTGACTGTGTCCGTTATAAAAGGATTTCAAGTTCCCTAAATGTCAAGCTCTATGTTTCAATGTAAATGGTTATGGGGAGTGATTTGGATGCCTAGCTGCGCCTGCCCCCCCCCCCGATTTCTCTCTGTCTAGATAACCCTATGAGCCCTTCCTTCTTTCCTTTCTTTCTCGAGCACATTCGTTAACAAGTTCTAGTTCTAAAGAAGAGCCAAAAGTAGGGTTGTGAAATAATAGCTATAAGCAGCAGCAGTCTATGAAGACAAGTCCCTTTCCTGTGCATATTCCACAGAAGATTCCGGTGGGGTCTGAATCATGTAAATAGGCATGGGTTGACCCATCAAAACTTAGATTAATAAGCAATTTGGGTTGGTTCTAGACCCTTCATTTCAGTGAATCTTCATGGAAAAATATCGACATACTCACGAAGTAGAGATACAATCCCTGCTACCATATGCTCATCCTGGTAATCCCCTATAACATATAGTTTCGACTCATCCTTGGTTCCAATGTTAGCCTGCTTTGTTCACAATGGCTCATGGTAATACATTGGATTGTTGGAATCCCCTGTGTCATATACTGTGTAGTGTCTTTATGTTTCTTTGAACCACATATGCTAAATCCCCTTTACGGGGTATACATCTATGGGGTCTCTTTTTATAGGTACTGCAACTACAGTGTCGGCCTCTGTGTGGACTTCCTATGTGGGGTCTTCCTCTATGGAATCCCCCTCTACGGAACCTACATTCAGACACTATGGGTGGTCCATCTGTGGGAAACGCTATATGTACTGAATTACCCTTACAAATTTTGTATTCTTCCCACACTGAGTGACAAGAGTTCTGTCACTTTACCGTAGCTTCTCTTTTAGGCGATGAGTATAAAGCCAAGCCCAGTAACTAGGAAATTAGCTAGGCTAATTAGCGCAGTTGAATAATGCAGCAGCCATGGTCAAAGCCACAGTTGAGTAGCCAGGCATCCCAGTGGAGTAGCGATATAGTTAGCCCAACCCATCTATGACAAGCATCGAGTGCATTTCAACCTGGATCGACTGTTGGATCAAAACTTGGCATCAAGTACCGGCATCCTGTCATCGAATCACCACTTGGCAATCATAGGAAAACTATCTGGAAGGGTATAGTTCAGTAAAGAGAAAATCCATTTTGGATGTCTGATGAGGGAAACATTGCGTAGACCTAATAAATAGTCTAAAAGGGCATTTGCGTGCATTTTACGACTACTTGACACGCCCAAGGGAGCGGAGTGTTAGTGCCCTGCGCAGACTGAATATAACCCTTTGACTCATTCCCTCCTAATTGATAGCCCGATGAAATGGTGGTAGTTAGTTATATATGAGGCATGTGGGTAAGTTTAGGTTCAGTGTTGCAAGGAAAGAGAAAGCTTCGTAGCGTAGCGAAAGACTGTCTTCTCTATATTATTTGAGATAGGGCCCGACACCTAGTCTCAATTAGGTCTCAATTAGGAAGGGGATTAGCTCTAACGGAGTGTTGCCTTACGGGGAGAGACTTCTCTCAAATTTTCTCGCTTAACAGTCGAGCCCCTCTTGTCCTCTCCTTATTATCAGCCCCATTGCGGTTTGGCTTATTGGGTGGGGGTGCTTATGGTCGAGCAACTAAAGTTCCTCTCTTAGTTGAAGCCATCAGTCCTTGCTTTCCTAACGCAGCAAGAAATAAATTTCAATTTCTTATTGGTGGCCTTCTAATAAGTAACTAGCGTTGATCGAGCCCCTGCCGGCCCTGATGCTTATTGTGTGGGGGAAGCTGGTCGAGCGTGCTCAACATCCTCTCCTTATCAGTGAGCCCCTGTCGGGTTCTTGCACTAGGAAGCGCAAGCCTCCTGGCTCCTTTGCTTTCCTAACATCAAGCAGCAATAAATTTCAAATTTACCATATTGGGTGGCCTCTCAATAAGTAACTGCACTGGTCGAGCCCTGCCCTTGATGATTATTGGGTGGGGGGCACTGGTCGAGCGTGCTTCACATCCTCTCCTTATTAGTTGAGCCCCCTGTCAGGTCCTTGCACTAGGAAGTGCAAGCCCCTCTGGGTCCTTTCTTTCCTAGCGTCAAGCAAGGCCCTACCGGTCCTTGCCCGGTGCGGACAAGCAGTAAATTACCTTGCCTTCCTTTCCATTAATTCCAACTTGACAGATAGATTGATTGGGTCATTAGCAGCCTTCTTTCCATCAGATCGAACCAATGAATAGCCTAGTTCCTTCCCACCCCTTTTACTACTTCTTAGCTTACTTTCTTACCTACCTAGTGAATCAAGCCATCCCACCTATCATAACTCATCTGGTACACCAATCTACTCATGCCTACCTAGCTTGAGTGAAGGTCAGATCACCTACCCTACCCTATTCCCTCAGAGCTCAGCATGCCAAAAAAGAGGTGTTGCATACTCCGATAAGAGGTTGCAAACTCTGATAAGAGCCCCCCTAGTCCCATTTCTCTTTGTCTAGAACATTGCTCCATCCTGCCCTTCTTGTTTCCGTCCCCCCGGAAAAGAGAATGGCCGGTCTTGCTTACCCGTGGGTCCCATCAGCTGTATAACCATCGGTATAGTTTGGATATAACGCCCCTTGCTCCCCATTACCAATTGTTGGATGGCATGGATGTTCGTCTTACTTCTTTCTTGATCGGATCAGATGGATCGGGCCCATAAACCCTCTTGGATCGGATGAAGAGCTGGCTTGGCTTTAATTGGCAGAATGATGTTTCAGATGCTAAAGACTTTGCCGAACCACCCCACCTTGTTGCTATTGAACCTACCTCAACATGCCAACCTTAGGACCTATGAGACAACCAACCATTCCTACCCACCCTGATTTCGATCAACCTATCGATTTGAAGCATGAAGACCTGACAAAAAACCCATATGGCGATTACCCATGAAGGATGTGGTGCTGGTCCATACTGAAGATATTGCTTTCACTCCGTGCCTCACTTTCTTGTTTCTTGCTGCCAGTACAGGAAGGAACTATCTCACCTTTCTACTGGCCTTAGTATGGGGGATCATACCTAAATTCGACCTCGGAAGGCAGATCCAACACTGTGAAAGAAGTAGCCCCTGCCTTACTACTATTTGATGCCATCTTGGACAGGGAGGTTTCTTCATGGCCTGGGATCAAGAAGGAGACCAATCCGTAGGCGTTAAGCAAGGGGAGAGATAGTAGACGCCATCACTCTACCGCAATGGATTTACTCCACTTATATATCACTCAAGGTTGTGCTATCATGGCATCAACACTAGAATTTTGTCCTGATTCCTTCCGTCTTCACACTCACTTTCCAGCAGGAACGAGAAGGCCCTACTCACAACAAGTAGACAGGCTCCACCTTTTCTTAATTAAGACTTGTGCGTAAGGAATAAGATCATAGATAGGGCAGGTAAGGAAAGAATACCCTATCGACATTCTATCTATAGATAGTCTTTATACAAAGGGAGGAAACTCATTCTTTTAACTAAGGGCTTTCCTGCAGCTAAGGACGTCGGGAACTCAGGGATGGAAGCAAGGGGGAATCTAATATATATATATCTTCCAGGTTGGGAAGAGCTTACCCTATCTGCTATCCAGTTAGCTCTAGGCTTGCTTAAGCAGGTGGCAGTAGAGAGGGCAGGTAGGTGAGACTGTGTTCTTCCTATTGGTTTTCACATCCCTCACCATATGAATAATGAGTGACCCTAAGAAGTAAGGGCCCTAGGTTTTGTTTTATATCGTAAGTAAGCAAGAGACCTACCTTTTTGGCAAGCAGCAGGTTGGATCAGCAGGCTTAGTGGTGTGATTCAAAGTGTTATCGATCATAGTGCTGTACCTGTCATGCCCATCACCTTTAAAGAGATCTCTTTTTACTAGATTGGCTTCAACCTTGTAGGCTTGTTGATTCATCCTAGGGAATCTTCATTGGCTTACTCCCACTCATACCTTGGAGGTTGAAACCCTAAAATCTATAGGCAGGTTCCATAATATCTAGGGAAAGGTAGTTCTCAATACCCGTGAGATAACTAGGGTCTCTCTACTCTACATTATCATTTATGTATCTTTACAGTAGTAGATCTACTGTTGACTGATTATATATAGTAGATCTATTTTAGATTGTAGGATCGGGTGAAGCCTTGTCTCTGGGAAGAAAAATATATGCTTGGATCTCATAATATTCATTAGCCAGCAATGCCTGGTTGTTGGGAAATGCATGGTACTGGACAGGTCCATGGAATGATGTTGAGGTAGCGACTTGTGCAACTCCACCGATAGGCCTCACAGGGGGAGGTTCAATCAGGAGATTGGAGGGTCCTGCTCCTCTAAACCTGGGACATTCTAAGATATGGTGACCTTCCATATGGCACCTTGTACACCAAACCTGAGGCTTACCCACCTTTGAGATGGCCAGCTCTTGGATTCTTTCATTGAGGGTAGCGAGATGACTCTGTACATGGATGGGATAGTTCTGTTCCTCCTCTCTATTCCGCAACCCTCATAGTGCTTGGGTACCCTGCCATGGACTCTATCTTCATAGCCCATTCCAGTGCATCAGTAATGGAGGAAATCTTCTATTACATGAGTGGTATTTTAGTCAGTGGCAGCAGTCTCTGGATGTACCACTCTCTCTAGTGTGATTCATGAAGAGGGTTGGTTAGCTTACCCAACGCATCCTTGAATCTCTGCATATATTCACAAGCAGTTTCTACGTTTCTCTGCGTGATATATCTAATATCTGTAATACCTTATTGCTCTAACTGAGGCAACTAAAAGTAGCTGGGAATATCTATTTCCTCACCATATGAATAGTGAGTCCCTACCGGGCCTGACCCCGGCCTATCGAGAACTGGTCAATTGGAAAGGGAAAAGGTGGCATATCCAGGTGGTCATTCTTAGAGTTCAACATGCTTTCAAAAGTGGAGAATTTCACTAGTGGGAAGGTGGCCTATCAGTTAGACATTAGTAGCCCTGCTACCCGCTAAATTGGAGAGTTCAAACGCTTTCAAAAGTGGGAAATTCAGTACAGAAAGGTGGCGTGTCAGTTAGAAATTAGTAGCCTTGGAACCTGGTAAATTGGAGAGTTGAAACGCTCATCAAAGTGGGGAAATTCATGAATGAAAATGTGGTGTATGTAGGATGCCAAGCCGAGTATCCCAGTTGATTAGTCCAACCAAATAGCGCAGTAGCCATAGTCGAGTATCCCTGTATCCAAGCCAATTCAATCAGTCGAGTAGCCAAGCCTGGTATTCCATCACACCCCTGATCCCAGCCCCTGATCCCAGGCGAGTAGAGATAGTAGCCCTACTAGAGTGACCAAGTAGAGAAAGAGTAGCCAAGCCTAGTAGCCCAACCCAGGTAGGATCTATTGTTCCGTATTGATAAGTGAGGTAGGCATCGAGGTCGAGGGTAGAGAGGGTCAAGTTCGAGGGCTATGTTTGGCAAGGGCGTTTCCAAGGGCTGTTGGTTTGCTGCTTTTTTTCGGTTCACTGACAAGATCAAATATCTCATCAGGTAGGTGAGACTGTGGCCTTGAGTTTATATCACCTACCTAGGTTTGTTTAGCATAAGTAAGATCTATTGGGCAAGTAGCAATCAACTACTATCAGGTATCATGTGTCAGCTTTCATCAGTCCTAGCCGATCTCTCTTTCCCATCCGAGAAAAGAAATCAATATAGTGAGCAAGGAGCACATAGGTAATCCCGTGTCGATTCATTTCTTCTTCCAGCCCACCTCTTCAAGTAGCCCATGGTGGCAAGGATGCCGCACTAGCCCCAGCTTAACCGACATTTGTTGCTCAATATTGCAAACCTCTACCTCCTCGTGGGGCAAGAATAGGAGGGAAGATGCGAAAACTCTGCCAAGCTAAAATGGACAAATTAGTAGGATGCGTAGTATGCTCAACTGTTAAGGCCACCATCATGCCCCCCGCAGGGTGAGGGTGAGCCTGTCGAACTCTTGACTATGCTAGTTACTTATTTGAGAGGGCACCCAATAGTAAATGAATACGCTAGTGACTCGACTGATAAGGAGAGGTACGTTAAGTGACTCGACAACGCCCCCCACCAATAAGTAAATGAATACATTAGTGACTCGATTGAGAAGGAGAGGATGCGTAACATGAATCGAGCATGCTAGTTACTTATTTGAAAGGGGCACCCAATAAGTAAAATGAATTTGATCAAAAAGCCATAGTTGGAAATGCCTAGCCTCCCTTCTGTAGCAATAGGTTCCACCTTCAAGGCATATGTTTAAGTTTCCTTGTTTTATGTAATAGGGCCCCTGCCCCCAGTCACTGGTACTGGGAAGATAGCTCCTCTAGGTTTCTCAACTGACGAGTGGCACACTAGAGGTGGTAGTGGAAGACCTATGCCTACGCGCATTGCCTGTTTACCCTCTTGGGCCTCTTCTTCACTATCAGATGTGACGCTAATAGTGACCACATTAGATGAGCTTTTCATATTTTTAGCTGCCGGAATGACCAAAAGGGCTTAGAGCTCGGCGTTATAATAAATTCAGAAGGTATTTTCATTTTTCTCGTGGAAGGTGAAGGATCCTCCAAGGCCTTCCCAGCAGTGGATTGTAGGGCATGTCGTTAGAAATCACATAACACGTGATTTCTATTGGACTTATGGGCAGCTTAACTATTGTCGACCACTGGGAATGGAATGTGGACTTGCAATGCTCGGCTCTATTGTGGTTTAAACCACTCACTATTTGGAACTTATCCAACACTTAGTTTTCGTTGCCTGGGCCAAACCAGAGGCTATAATATTTAGTTCAGAAGGAATACTAGCCTATTGGATGTGAAATATGTTCCAACCAAACACAGTTACTTATAGGGGAATGGGTGCTATCACCAAAATATGGGGACAAGTTTGATGTAGATATGTCCGGGCATATATGGATAACCTGAGTAGATATGAAATAATATAAGCTCTTCCTCTAGCCAAAGGTTAGAGCATAGGCCATCCATGCTCAACCTATAAGCCAAGGGGGAAACTATATGAAAGGTAAAGGGTATAGCTTAGTAGCCATAATCTCATTTTTATATCCCCAATGAGGATTCATATTCCCCGAAATATGAGGTTCGGCAAAAGGATGCGTAAGCAGGCTCGACTGATAAGGCCACCATCACCCTTCTTTGGTGTGCAATGTGTCTCCTCTAAACTGTGCTTACATTCTTTTGGGCATTCCCTATTAGCAACAACGACACACTTTATATCATATTCACACTCATCAGTAATATCTTAAGCATGAGGGCCACACCGATGTCCTCACCTCGGCTACTCCCACAACTCCTTGACATATGAAACTACTGCGACTAGCTATGCGTCTGGATCTTATGGATATGTTCTCGCCTTCACTACTGGATCAATAAGGTAAATTGACCCTGCTGCTTATGGTGCTGGTGCTAGATCTACCGAAGCTACTGGATCTGTTCCTATTTATGATGCCTTTACTTGTGCCCTAGCTGCTTTAGGCTCTGCTTCTGGAACTAGTGAAACTGTTGGTTCTTCAACTGTCTATGCAACTATTTATGCTCTTCATCTTTCGCTGCATCTTGAACTACTCGTGTTGCTTCCCTTGCCCTTGGTGGTGGTGCCGGTTCAACTACTTCATCTTCTGAATCAGCTGCTGCTAACTCTACATCTCAACCACGAAGGTCATAATCTCACTCATCAGAACCAGGATCTCCACCTCCTATAGAAAGCTATCCACCTAGGTATGATGCTCCAAAGAGAAGGATTGAATAGGTACCGGTGACTGATCGCATAGTCACACCAGTGGCTTACCTTTACAAATGGAAGTGGTGCTACGGGCTCTCGATCTGGAAGATCTGGATCTGGGAAGAAAACTATATGAATATTAGTCCCCCGTGCAGCAAAGAAAAGGTTTTCTACTGTAAAATCTCTTTATGAAAGAGTGCTTGTTGTCTAAGCTCATCAAGCTCATTCAACTGTTGTATCCTTTCTTAACTCTCTCAATTTGAATCCACTTCCTTCTCCTTCTATTGGACTTGGTTAGGCGGTGGACTTGGCTTATGGCCTCTGTCTGTTGGACTTGTTGTCCTTGTTGGACTTGGTGAGGCTGGAGGTTTAGGCTTCTATTTCTGTCTGAAGTTGAAAGGCTTCAGGTTAGAGGTGAGTTTACAGGCTAAGGCAGAAGTTGAAAGGCTCCTGGCAAAAGGCTCCTGGTGAAAGGCTTCTGGCTAAAGGTAACATGCTTATTTTGTTGGCCCTGTTTAGGCTTCTGGCCCTTGGTTACAGGCTTCAGTTTCCTAGCTTCTGGCTCTCGATCATAAGGAACTAGACCAAGACCAACCACCTATGTTGTTGTTGGATCTACTCGTGCTAGTGGTGTTGGTGCTGGTACTGCTCAGGTAGGCAGAATATTTCCTCTATCCCTACGACAAGCTGGATGGTTGAAAGGTTACCATCCAATAGGGTTGAACTAGCTAGGGTAGGCTCCATGACCAACTATAGATAGTTTAGACCATCCTGAAGCCCCAGGCAATATCTATTTGTTGGGGGGGCTCCTACGGGTTATCCTACTAGTCAAACCGGAAGGCAAGCTGGACCGAGGGTGAGTGTATTAGCTGGACTCCTTAGCTGGACCATCGCTGCCGGAAGGTGTTAACTCAACCGGAAGGAAGGTCGGATGAAACAAAGCATTACCCTGCCTACACGGATTAGGCGCAATAGGATAGATGCTTTCTCTATGCTAGCTCAGCTCAGAAGAAATAAGAGCTGCTGGTCCGGGGAGATCTCGCTGGTTAAGACATTACCTCGACGAGGGAGGCAGGGAGTTCAAGAAAGTCATCTCCATCCGGGGGTGCCATCCTTTCTTTACCCAAAGGGTGCGGTTAGGAAGGGTAGTCTCATCCTCCGAACTACTTCACTTTGATCCATCCAGGGGGTGAGGACAGGCTCTTTCTTTACAGCGAACTAACGGGGCCAGTCTAATCTTTCTCTTTGTCAGAGATGTCAAGCCCTAACTCGATGTCAAGCCGGTTCTGAGTGTTTTGATTTCGGGTTGTTTACCCTTCGCCGGGAGGAGCTAGTCTTGTCCGACCATGCTGAATTGCTGGGTGAGGGCAAGGCTCCTTCATTGTAGTTATCCATCGATTCTCTTTTGAGCTGGACCAGTAGTTAGGTCCCTCCTTCCTCCATTAGGTAGGCATCCGAGGAGCTACCCGGCCTATAGTTGGATTGTTCGTTCAACCGGTCGATTCAAAGCAAATGAGTTTCTCTGGATGTTTGGCCCATGCTTTGTGATTCCTTCAACTACCCTGCCGAATAGTAGGGGAGAGGAAGGTAGGGAAGTAGGGAGGAAGGAATAAAGGAGAAACCTTATTCTTCCTTGCCCTCAGAAGCACAAGCCCTCCAAACCTTAGATAGGGTGGGAAGAAAGAAAGGCTATGGGACCCTCTTAAGAAGCTAAGAAGGAAGAAGAAAGATGAACCTACCCCTTCCTTTACATATGATATCAAAGTTGCTAGCAGTGTGGATGATCATCGACCGCCTACAGCTGTGATACGTGCTAGTAGGGATAGACCAGATCATCGGCCGTAATATGATAGGCGTGCTCATTCTTTTTATTACAAGTGGCCGACAGTGGACGACAATAGGTGTCTGGTACGTGCTTCTAATGATTCTTCCAGGTATGCTCCAGTTCGGTCATTGGCCAGGTGAGTGATGAAAGGATGATGGCCTTGAAACAGGATCTGCCTATGGATCTATAGGCTCTGGAAAAGGATATGGATCTTTACGAAGTGGTAGTCCTTAAATAATAGGTTATGCTTTTGGGTCATAAACTGGATCTCCTGCCTTGGGTAGGTTGGGTGCTGTTTGTTTGCCCTGACTAAGGAAGGAACTACTTGTCCGCATCGGACAAGGAAGGATGGCTTGCCTCACAATAGGAGGGCAAGGAACAGTTTACCATCGTAATAAGTAAGCTAGCTAAGTAATACAGCTTAATATCACTACTACTATGCTCTTGATCCTGTAATCAGAGAGAATCAATGGTCATACTTCATCTATCATTAGGTGGTATTCTCGTAATCATACTAATTCCATTACTTATGAATAGAGCTGTGTTTCACTTACCCATGTATTGAACCTAATCAGTACATGCAAGCTGATATGAGCTTGAACTTGGTGGTATAGGCTTGTATCTAACATAAGCTTTATGTGTACCTTATACATTACCCATTGAAAGATGAACATGCTTGGAATAGAAAGGTAATGAATCATACTTATACATGAACTTAGAACCTCTCCTTAACAGTCGAGCCTACTTGTGCATCCTTGTGGTCGAGCGAGAAATCCCTCTCCCTTATGGTCGAGACCCTACCGGTCCTCTCCTTAACAGTCAAGCCTGCTTGCACATCCTTATGGTCGAGCCCCTTCTTATAAGGCACTTTAGGGTATCGGAAAAGACTACATTGACTCGGCTAATACTACATGTTAAGATAAGAAGATGACTCTTTGACCCTAATACATGGACGTCTCTACCAGTCCCACCCATGCAAACCTACTCCATGCCTTGTTGTGCTGTCAGCCCACCTCATTTCACTTCAATGTTGTATTGATTTCTGAGCCTAGCTAGCCTCCCATTGGCATTTCAAGTTTGATTCCTCTTCTTAAGACCTTTCGTTCCCATCAGTTCCTTTCCTTCTGAAAAGACCAGTCT
>APFE030600996.1:98388-116816 GCA_000404065.3 Pinus taeda | reverse complement strand
TCTCAATCTAGGGAGAGGACTGGTAGGGGCTCTCAATTCTAAGGATAGGAATTCTCCAAGTTTCGCAAACCTTGGTGGAAGAAATGAAATACCAAACCCAGGTGCTGGTGCAAAGCCCGGTGGTGCAGGTGATGCTGGTGCTCGGTCAACTCGACACACTACTGATGTACCAAAAGTAGGAACAAGTAGATATGTGCAAAATATCGGACGAGGTGGTAGGGATGCTAGGATAGGAAAGAAGCAGCTACTCGTGCTGCTTCAATAGGTTAAATCTGCTTTACCCGTTTCCATTAACCCATGCTCTTATGTTGTTCTTTAGTTCATGCTATTCTTGATGTTGTTCATGCTATTCATGTTGTTCACCCTGTTAGCCTCCTGCTGTAGCAGGTTACTTATCCTACATGATTGACATTTAGATGCCAAATATGTCATTCTTTGCATGCTGCAATGTTCCATATTTGCTACAGAAGCCAAAGAAGGATGCCATGAGAATGTGCCAGTTCAAGTTCCACTGCCATGTTCCAATTTTGATGTACTATTCCATTTTTGAAGAATTTTCAGTTAAAGGGAGGTCCAAACAGTTTAATTTTGGTCTCCCTAGGTTTCAATTTCCTGTTTTAGAATATAGAGAGTCACCATCTGTCCAAATAGCTTAATCTTGGCAGATTCCTAGATAGGTAGAGAAGCAAGGGTGCTCAACAGCCTAAGCTGAGCCCTGGATTAAATAAGTGTAGATATAGATAGGAAGATAGTAAAAGAAAAATTGAAAAGCTGGGTCTGCAAGTCTAAGTGCCCCCAAACCAAAAAGAAGAAAAAATGCTAGGTAAGTAGGCTGGGTAGGTAGTTTGAGGTTGCAGAATGTTGATTTGTGATCAATTTCATATTTTCAAGTGTCATATCTGTTCAAGTCACAATTATCAGGCAGTTGCCGTTTGAAGGGCTCAAGTGAGGCATGTCTAACTCCCCCTTCTTCCTCATTCCCCAAATCATTCACTAACTTCCCCAAAGAGGTCAAGATTTGCTCGATATCTCTCAGTTTCATTATTTTCATATAAATTGCCTTGGTAAAGATCTGCTTTGCCCAAGGAATACTCATACTCCCTCTATGAATCATTTTTCCCCTTAATAGCCTAAGATTCACACACTTAGTGCTTTCTCATCATCGTCATATTAACTACTAACTTTACTATATACCTCCCTATATATCTCCCCATCCCCTACTAAAACTATGTTAATAACTCCCCTATATATTTATCCCTTCCCCCTGGTTGAAAAATAACCATAAGTATCCCTTGGGGATTACTAAGTTTGCCTGAAACTTAGTAAGAACCCTCATGTTGTTTACAAAACCCCCTTCTAAATGCATTGGAACTCACTCCTATGCATAAAACACATGCCCCGCCCTTTCGCCTAAACCCCACATTCAAATATCTAACCCCGCGCAAATTTAACCCCCAAAACCCACTTTCCTAATGTTTTTCTCCCCCCCGTCGAATTAAACAATAAAAACTGGCGCGCGGGGCCCCGTCCTTATCCTTCCACTGACTTACCTTATCTACCAACCGTCAGATCTGCAGCGCTCGTGATCCACGTTGGGCAGGTATTTTCTCACCCTGACATGCCGAGGGTTACCGCCTGGGACATCGGCGGTTTTGCCGTCGTACTCCCGCCACGCGTCACCCTCCCGGCTATGGCGGAGCCCCCCCTGCCAATACCGCCAAAGCGCAAAAGTAGTGCGCCAAAAACCAGAAACCGCCCTTCCCTTGCATGACATAAGCACCACGTCATCCACCAAGTTGCCACCATCTCACCCCTTCCTTCCTGCATCGGCCTGCCACCGTACTGCCACGTCATCACCCTGCCGTACTGCCACGTCACCCTGCTGACATGATCATGCTGATGTCATCACCATACAAGAGGGTCCCAGTGCTGACGTCATGCTGATGTAATCCTCTATATCGCTGACGTCATGCTGACGTCAACAGCTGGAAAAACACGCAAGTGCACAATTGAGACTTCAGAGGCCCAGAATGAAATTCTGAGCTAGTTTTCGATGCATGATTAGTGCTTAGCCGTTTTTGCGCCGAAAAGAGCAGAAAAGGTCTGATTTTGTAGTTTTTAGCGTATCAAAAGAAAGAGAGAGGCCTGGTTCAGACATTAAAGAGTATCAGAGCAAATGTGAAGCCAAAATTCATGTCAAAGAGTATCAAGATGTGGCAAAGTGTATCAGTGGGGATTTTCTCAGTGCTCGAAGCAGATAAAACATTAAAGAACCCTCCAGCAAAGTCAACAAAACAATAGATGCCATGAAGGAGCTCTCAAATCACACTTATTACAGATCAAAATCACATAAGATCAGTGGACCAAAGCTCAAGGCACAGTTATTGCGAAAGCACTGCACCAAGTCACAGAGGACACTACATTAACTGTTTTTGATCCAGCCGTTTCTGGCGTAGCTCAGTAGATATTTATTTTGCATTTAATTTCAGCACAAGTTTAGGTTTAAAAGCTTTTCTCGCAGACCTGTTTAGGTCAACTGTAATAAATACTTTCGGATATTTTACCTATAAAGACCGCCCTGAACAATGTAATGAGGGTTGGTTTTTGTTGGTTGGATGTTTTTCTTAAGCACAGACTCGCACTGTATATCTGATAGTTTCTATAATCAAAGACTGCTTACGAGCTTGGAGAATGAATTATTTACTGTGTTTAAAGGTTGAAGAGTGACTGCGGAATTCTTGTGCTAGTACATGACCCAATAACTGCTTCTTACCTCTGTTTTCCATTCATAAATCATTATCTAAACAGCAGAAAGAAAGATTATCTTACAACTTGTTTAATTGCATTGTATGCTCAATTTCTGTTGTTTCTTTATGTTTTTCATCTGTTTTAGGCATAAATATGAATTCTGCATGGCTCATATTTTCCCTAATTCACCATGTATGACAATCATCCAAGGATTCTTAACTGCTCCTAGATAAAGCTCATTTTCCTTCCCTTTGTTAAGTTGATTGAGAGATTCTTAATTGCCTCTCATTCCTTACATTTCACTCCATCTCTTTAGCTTGAAGGTTGTTTCATGTGCAGCTACCTTGCTCCATGTTCCTCCTGTGACCAAGAAAGCATACTTACAGTCCTACTCCTTGACTCCGTGCCCAATGGTTTGAAACTTATCACTCTATGCATGCCTCTCTGCCCGAATGCATCTTCCTTCCATCCAAACACCATCCAAACATAAACAAAACCCATTGAACCCAATAACTAGCCTAATATCATCATCAACAAAGCTAAATCATCAAGAGAGAGCCCTCTCTGATTGCAGGTGGGCTAGAACCTGTAATCCAAAGATTGGTTTGTGGTTACCTTGGCTGTAGCCCTTCAGGAGCTTAGGGAAAACCTGAGTGATAACATAATGGAGACTCCACTGGGGAACCTCCTCAGTTAATCTCACAAAACCAGTGCGAAGCTCCGCAGAGGAAGAAACTGACCTTTAAAAGTTTCTGTTTAACATGTATTGTTAGAAAGATTCCCAAAAAAAAAAAACAAGTTAGAAGCTGGCTCCAAAGAAGCATTCGCGTTATACAAGATCAAATCTGGACCCAAATCCCCCAGCTGTTTTTAAAAACCCCGATATAATTCCTAAGATCCTTAGAAAACAAGAGCAACAAGAAGGTTTGACTGCTTCTAGTCCTGAAACAGTCCAGCATAGCCCTTTTTCAACCCCTGTCAAAGTTTTATTTCGTTCAAACCCGACTTCCCCTTGTTCATCATCCTGTTCTCCAAACCCTATTTCCACACCTCTGTTTACTACACATACCACTACTTCTACTCCGATTATCCCAGTTACTCCAGTTGTTCCACTTGTCCCTGTTAATATGGCTAATAGATATACACCTTTACAGTTGCCTGCAAATCCCGGGGCTATGCCTCAGGATTATCATACCAAAATAACCTATTTTGATGGCACAAATGTCTGCACAGCCCTTCAGCACACAAAGAAAATGCAGGACTACTTTTAGAGTTATGAGATTGACGATGATAGTGTGAGGATGAAGATTTTTGTCCAAAGTTTGACCGGTGATGTCAGGACTTAGTTCAGAGCACTCCCAACCCATTCCATAGCAGACTCAGAAGCCTTATATCAGTCATTTACCAACATATGGGAGAAAAAGAAAGACCCCTTGCACATACTATCTGAGTATGACACTATCAAAAGAGGCCCTCAGGAGAATGTTTTGGACTACTATGCAAGGTTCAATAACGTTTATAATGCAATACCACAGAACTTAATACCCCCACCTGATCTTGCTTTATACAAATTCCCTGATGGTTTTGATGCTGAAATGGCTTATCAGTTAAGGGAAAGAGCCCCTCAAAGCCTCGAAAAAATGCAAAATGTTGCTGTTAGTGTGGAGGCAAACTTAATTTCCAAAAGAAACAGAGCTAGAACCGAGAGAAGAACTATCTTTAAGGAAGAACCCTCAACCTTACACCAGAAGTTAGATGCTATTATCAATGGCATGCATAGGATGGGAGATAGAGTAGAAAGTGTTGAGAGGAAATCATCATGGGAAGGACAACAACCCAACACCATAAGGAACCCAAATTTCAAAAAAGCTCAAAACCCAAATGTCGGAAGGGCTAATCATGACCATAATATAAGACCTCCATTTCAAGAAAACTACGCAGAGGCATCCACTTCTAGTGAGCCCACAGAAGCGACTCACATGAACTTAATAGACTCAAAAAATGAGCAACAATTTTTTCTCACTCAAGAAGACCAAGACTACCCTGTTGTAAAACAATTTCAGACCAAGACGAGAGAGTCTTTTGATTTTAAACAAGGCTATGATTCTGCTGTATATGAGGTCCACAAACAATATAAGCTGAGAACAAGAACCATTGATGTCCCTGCACTTAGCAAAACAAAGGACAACAAACAGCTCAACAAGATTAAAGATAAGGTTATCATAATAGAACCAGTTGATATTACTGTCCCAAACCCGCATCAAGTGACTGTAGAGGACATATCAGACATACAACCTCCTATTGATCAGCCTCTACCTCCTTCTTCCTCAAAAGAAAATTTGAACAGCTCTGCAAAAAACCTTCCCAAAACAGAAATACCGCAAACTGTCATTCACCCTAACATAGATAATCCAAAGGAAAACACAGAGAGTATTCTTGAAAAGGAGAAATCTGCTACTACTAACACAAAGATTCCATTGGAAAAACCATTTAATTTAGAAGCAGATATTGGAAAACTCAAGATATCCATCCCCCTCTCAGAACTTGCCAAACATGATGTATATAGGCAACAAATTCAAAGGTCACTTCAACTACCAAAGGTCGGGGATGATGTAAATGTTTTAGATGATACCCTGAGCTGTTGTTTGGTCCAGAAGTTAATGGAAAACCAACATATGGATCTGTTCCACCCTTTTATGTCAGTCTGCACATACATGACAAAATCTTGCACAATGCTATGTTTGACTCAGGTGCCTCACACAATCTCATGCCCAAAGATGTAATGGAAAAGCTTAACCTTGATGTCACAAGACCCTACAAAGATCTATACTCCTTTGACTCAAGTCAAGTCAAATGTTTAGGCTTAATCAAAGACCTTTATGTGTCTTTAGTCCAATTCCCCAACAAGACAATCCTAATGGACGTTGTAGTTGCTCACATTCCAACAAAATATGGCATGATCCTATCAAGATCATGGGGAGAAAAACTCCAAGGATCCCTCCAACTCGACCTCTCTTATGCCACTATTTCTGTCTTTGGGCAACCAAAGAGATTGTACAGAGAAACACTAATGAAGTATGTGCTGAGTAGTGAGGAGAAACCCCAAAATTTTCCAATTTACTCAATCCATTCTGATATGGATTCATTTATTCTTTTTAATGATGACAACAATCCTCCAACTAATGAGAAGCCTTTAGCCTCAGAGCTAGAGACATGCATAAATGAGGAACTGGTTGCCCATGCCCATGAAAAAGTCACAACAGTCAAGGGAGCCATTAAACAAGAAGAACCTCCTCAAATAGAAATTTTAGATCTGCCCAATCCTAAAATGACTGCAACTCTTAATACAAACCAAAAACAAGAAGTTACATGGTATTTAGAGTTTGATGGTTCTGTCAACAAGTTAGGAGCAGGGGCAGGGGTATGGATTCACAATACACATGACAACCATGTAGAGGGTCATGCCTACAGACTAAATTTCAGATGTACCAACAACATGGCAGAGTATGAAGCTCTCCTCTTAGGCCTAAAATTGCTCAAAGTCCTAGGAGCTACAAAAGTATCCATTCTAGGTGACTCCGATTTAATCATACAACAAATGAAAGGTAACTTTGTTACTAATGACAATAGAATGAGGGCCTATAGGACTGCTGCCACAGATATACTTAATACCTTCGCTGAATCCGAGCTTGCCAAGATTTCTAGAAACCATAACATACATGCACATAGCCTAGCCACTTTTGCTAGTACATGCAACCTTCCCTTTGAGCCAAATCACCATTTTACTACTGAAATAAAACATAGGCCCACTGTTCCTAACAATATTAGAGATTGGCAAGTATTTGAAAATGATGCCCAGATTAACAATTTCCTCACTCTTGAGGGCGAGTTTTCAAATTTAAACATTGACATGGAGGCCATGAACGATTCCCAAGAACAAACAAACGAAAATCAACAGGCTGTAACAGCTGCAACAGCAAAACAAATCCTGAACCCAACTGTTTTTGACAATGCAAACATAGAACAATTGAAACAAATGCATTTAGAGGAAACAGCCAAAGTAGAGGCTGAGTTGATTGATCTAAAGGATAACGTTTTTCCTGTTGGCCTCACTCCACTGGAAGACATGTTCGATGATAATGATGTGCCCAAAAAGCCAAAAATGGAGCCTTTAAATGTAGTTATAGAAGAACACAACATAGGGACAGCAGAAGAGCCCAAAATGATTAAATTGTCCAAAAATCCGCACCCTGATCAAAAACCAAAGTATGTGGATTTGTTCAAAGAGTTCCAAGATGTATTTGCTTGGAGTTATGAGGACTTGGAGTTATGAGGACTTGAAGTCCTATGACACCTCAGTGATTCAACATACCATTCCCTTAAAACCAAATCAAAAACCATTCAAGCAGAAACTTAGAAGAATAAATCCTATGCTTCTTCCCCTCATTGAGAAGGAAGTGAAGAGAATGTTTGAAGTTGGTATCATAGCACCCAACAGATTTTCTGAATGGGTATCCAATTTGGTTCCCACAAGGAAAAAGTCAGGTGAGATCATACTGTGTGTAGACCTAAGAAACCTAAACCAGGTCTCTTTAAAAGACCACTACCCTATGCCTAAAATGGACCACATCCTACAAAGAGTAGTGGGTTCCTCTAAAATTTCTTTACTAGATGGATTCTCAGGTTTCAATCAAATACTTGTTCACCCAGATGACCAAGACAAGAGAGCCTTTACCACACCTTGGGGAACATTTAAGTATGTTAAAATGCCTTTCGGGCTAAATAATGCTGTTACCACCTTTCAAAGGGCAATGGATATTGCATTTGCCAAGGAAATCCATGAATTCCTTGTTGTCTATCTTGATGACTTAACCCCTTTCTCCAAATCTGATCAAGAGCACTTCAAACACTTAAGGCAGATCTTCATGACATGTAGGAAATATGGCATTTCCTTGAACCCCAAGAAATCCTTGTTTGGCCTTGAGGAAGGTAAGTTGCTAGGCCACATCATCTGAAAAGACGGTATTAGAATTGATCCGGAAATAATTCAATCAATCCTTCAAATTCCATACCCAAGAAACATAAAATAGTTACAAGCATTCCTTTGAAAGATCAATTTCATAAGGAGATTTATCCCAAATTTAGCAAAACTGATAAGACTGTTAACTAACATGTTAAAAAAGGATGCTAAGGTGAGATGGTCTTTGGAAACCAAGCAGGCTTTTGAGAGTATCAAAGCTGCCTTGACTCAAACGCCTGTGCTCACAAGCCCACAATTTGACAAAGATTTTATCATTTTTTCCTTTGCCTCTGAGCACATCATAGCTACTATCCTTCTGCAAAAGGATGATCAAGGAAATGAAAAGCCTATTGCATTTTTCAGCTGAGCCTTAAGAGATGCACCTTTGAAATACCAAATCATGGAAAAGCAGGCATATGCCCTTGTGAAAGCCATCAAAGACTTCAGAGTTTATATTTTGTATTCACATGTGATTGCCTATGTCCCAAACTCTGTTGCAAAGGACATATTAACTCAAGAGGGACTAGAAGTAAAAAGAGGCAAATGGATTGCCAGTATCCTTGAATATGACATTGAGATAAGACCCACGAAGCTAATAAAGGGACAAGGTTTAGCCAAGCTAATGTCCGAAGACATCAACCAGCTGGACAATGAACATGAGCTAGCGACTCCACAGATCAGTGAAACCTTTTTACAATCCCCATGGTATGCCGATATTTGCTATGTATTGTTAAACCTGTGTGCTCCCCGGGATTGTCTAGAACCAAGAAAATATTTTTGAAGATGAAAGCTCTAAAGTTCTGTGTCTTAGATGATGCCCTGTTTTGCAAAAATCATGAAGGAATATTGCTAAACTGTTTAACCATAAATGAAACCAACAACATCATGAAAGAGTTCCATGCAGGGGACTGTGGAGGACATTTATATTGGAAGTCCACTGCTGACAAGATTTTAAGGGTTGGTTATTATTGGCCCACTTTATTTGCAGATGTCAAAAAATTTGTTGTCTCATGTCACAAATGCCAAATCTTTGAAGGAAAAAGAAAACTGTTGCCTTTTCCCCTCAAGCCTATCTCAATCGAAAATCCTTTTCAACAATGGGGTCTTGACTTCATAGGTGAAATCCATCCCTCTTCTTCAGGCCAGCACAAGTGGATTTTAACATCCACCGACTATTTCACCAACTGGATTGAAGCCATCCCATGTAGGCAAGCCAATGACTCCACTATTATCTGATTCCTTGAGGACAATATCCTTTCTAGATTTGGCTATCCTGAGAAAATCATCATTGATAATGCTGATGCCTTCAAATCCAAAAAAATGATCAAATTTTGCCATAAATCCCACATTACCTTGGGCCACTCTTCAGCCTACTATCCTCAAGGTAATGGCTTGGCCGAGTCATCCAATAAAAGCCTCATCAACATCATAAATAAAGTACTAGAAGAGAACAAAAAGAATTGACATAGGAAGCTCACAAATGCCCTGTGGGCGGGCAGACTTTCAACCAAGAAATCCATTGGGATGAGCCCTTATGAGCTAGTTTATGGCATGGAAGCCAGATGTCCTTCATCTTTGGGCATTCCTACTATCAAACTGTTGCAAGAGATTCAGGCTTAACCAAATGACATTCAAAGGAGAATTAATTAGACCATTCATCTTCAGCAAACCAGAGAGCAAGTGTACGACAAAGATCAGATTTTGCAAGAGAAACTCAAAAAGATGTTTGATAAGAGAGCCAAGGCTGAGGATTTCTATGTTGGCAGCAAAGTTCTAAGGTGGGATTCGCGAAGAGAAGATAAGGGAAAACATGCTAAGTTTGATTTTCTTTGGAAAGGTCCATTCATTATCAGCGTTGTGCAAGGCAATAATACATATTTTCTCAAATCAGTAGATGGCAGCACAGCTGAAGAGGGCCCTGTAAATGGCTGAATGTTAAAGCATTATCATGATCCCTTTTGTTAAAGATAGCCCAACATCATCATTTCTGCAAAAAAGTTTGTATATATCAACATTTTGTTTTATTTTGTGTAACAGTCCAAATGATAGAGCACGTGGAAGAAAGCAGGCAGTGCTATACAGGTCATAAGCAATTCAGTTGAGGGAAAGTGATGTTCTCATTCCAAAATTCCAATTATATGACAGTCAGCACTATGATATTTCAATCTACAACAACAATAGAAGATCAAGGCAGTTTGACCTGTTGTTCTTGACTTTTCACAAGGAAAAGCCATCCCCAAGTGGAGCCACTGTTAGACTCCTGTTGTAGCAGGTTACTCATCTTTCATGATTGACATTTTTACATGCCAAATATGTCATTCTTTGCATGCTGCAATGTTCCATATTTGCTACAGAAGCCAAAGAAGGATGCCACTGCTGTGTTCCAATTTTGATGTACTATTCCATTTTTTAAGAATTTTCAGTTAAAGGGAGGTCCAAACAGTTTAATCTTGGTCTCCCTAGGTTTCAATTTCTTGTTTTAGAATATATAGAATCACCATATGTCCAAACAGCTTAATATTGCCAGATTCCTCGATAGGTAGAGAAGCAAGGGTGCTCAACAGCCTAAGCTGAGCCCTGGATGAAATAAGTGTAGATATAGATAGGAAGACAGTAAAAGAAAAATTGAAAAGCTGGGTCTGCAAGTCTAAGTGCACCCAAACCAAAAAGAAGAAAAAATGTTAGGTAAGTAGGCTGGGTAGGTAGTTTTGAGGTTGCAGAATGTTGATTTGTGATCAATTTCATATTTTCAAGTGTCATATCTATTCAAGTCACAATTATCAGGCAGTTGCCGTTTGAAGGACTCAAGCGAGGCATGTCTAACTGTCCCTTCTTCCTCATTCCCCAAATCATTCACTAACTTCCCTAAAGAGGTCAAGATCTGCTTGATATCTCTCAGTTTCATCATTTTCATATAAATTGCCTTGGTAAAGATTTGCTTTGCCCAAGGAATATTCATACTCCCTCTATTAATCATTTTCCCGCTTAATAGCCTAAGACTCACACACTTAGTTCTTTCTCATCATGGTCATATTAACTACTAAATTTACTATATAGCTCCCTATCTATTTCTCCATCCCCTACTAAAACTATGTTAATAACTCCCCTATATAATTATCCCTTCCCCCTGGTTGAAAAATAACCATAAGTATCCCTTGGGAATTACTAAGTTTGCCTGAAAATTAGTAAGAACCCTCATGTTGTTTATAAAAACCCCTTCTAAATGCATTGGGACTCACTCCTATGCATAAAACCCATGCCCCGCCCTTTCTTCTAAACCCCACATTCAAATATCTAACCCTGCGCAAATTTAACCCCAAAAACCCACTTTCCTAATGTTTTTCTCCCCCCCCGCCGAATTAAAGAATAAAAACTGGCACACGAGGCCCCATCCTTATCCTTCCACTGACTTACCTTATCCACCAGTCGTCAGATCTACAACGCCCGTGATCCACGTTGGGCGGGTATTTTCTCACCCTGACATGCCGAGGGTTAGTGCCCGGGAAATCGGCGGTTTTGTTGTCGTACTCCCGCCACACGTCGCCCTCCCAGCTATGGTGGACCCTCCCCTGCCAATACCGCCCAGGTGCAAAAGCGGTGTGCCACAAACCAGAAACTACCCTTCCCTTGCGTGACATAAACACCATGTCACCCACCAAGTTGTCGCCATCTCACCCCTTCCTGCCTGCGTTGGCCTGCCACCGTACTGCCACATCATCACCCCGCCGTACTGCCACGTCACCCTGCTGACATGATCATGCTAACGTCATCACCGTACAAGAGGGTCCCACTGCTGACGTCATCCTCTGTACCGCTAACGTCATGCTGATGTTAGCAGCTAAAAAAACTTGCAAGTGCAAAATTGAGGCTTCGGAGGATCGATTCAGACATTAAAGAGTATTAGTGGGGATTTTCTCAGTGCTCGAAGCAGATAAAATATTAAAGAACCCTCCAAAAAAGTCAACAAAACAACAGATGCCATTAAAGAGCTCTCAAATCACACTTATTGCACATCAAACTCACATAAGATCAGTGGACCAAAGCTCAAGGCACAGTTATTGCAAAAGCACTGCACCAAGTCACAGAGGACACTACATTAAGTCTTTTTGATCCAGCTACTTCTGGCGCAGCTCAGTAGATATTTATTTTGCATTTAATTTCAGCACAAGTTTAGGTTTAAAAGCTTTTCCCGCAGACCTGTTTAGGTCAACTGTAATAAATACTTTTGGATATTTTACCTATAAAGACTGCCCTGAATAATGTAATGAGGGTTGGTTTTTGTTGGTTGGATGTTTTTCTTAAGCAGAGACTCACACTATATATCTGATAGTTTCTATAATCAAAGACTGCTTACGAGCTTGGAGAATGAATTGTTTATTTTGTTTAATGGTTGAAGAGTGACTGTGGAATTCTTGTGCTGGTACATGACCCAATAAGTGCTTCTTACCTCTGTTTTCCATTCATAAATCATTATCTAAACAGCACAAAGAAATATTAGCCTAGAACTTGTTTAATTGCACTCTATGCTCAATTTATGCTGTTTCTTTATGTTTTTCATCTGTTTTAGGCATAAATATGAATTCCGCATGGCTCATATTTGCCTTAATTCACCATGTATGACAATTATCCAGGGATTCTTAACTGCCCCTAGATAGAGCTCATTTTCCTTCCCTTTGTTAAGCTAATTGAGAGATTCTTAATTGCCTCTCATTCCTTACATTTCACTCCATCTCTTTAGCTTGAAGGTTGTTTCATGTGCATCTATCTTGCTCCATGTTCCTCTTATGACCAAGAAAGCATACCTGCAGTCCTACTCCTTGACTCCATGCCCAATGGTTTGAAACTTACCATTCTATGCATGCCTCTCTGCCTAAAAGCATCTTCCTTCCATCCAAACACCATCCAAACATAAGAAAAACCCATTGAGCCCAATAACTAGCCTAAAATCATCATCAACAAAGCTAAATCATCAAGAGAGAGCCCTCTCTAATTGTAGGTGGGCTAGAACCTGCAATCCAAAGATTGGTTTGTGGTTACCTCGGCCGTATCCCTTCAGGAGCTTAGGGACAACCTGAGTGATAACATAATGGAGACTCCACTAGGGAACCTCCTTAGATAATCTCACAAAACCAGTCTGAAGCTCCGTAGAGGAAGAAACTGACCTTTAAAAGTTTCTGTTTAACCTGTATTGGTAAAAAAATTCCCAAAAAAAAAAAAGCAAGTTAGAAGTTGGCTCCCAAGAAGCATTCGCGTTATACAAGATCAAATCTGGACCCAAATCCCCCAGTTGTTTTCGAAACCCCGATATAATTCCTAAGATCCTTAGAAAACAAGAGCAACAAGAAGGTTTGACTGCTTCTAGTCCTGAAACAGTCTAGCATAGCCCTTTTTCAACCCCTGTCAAAGTTTTATTTCGTTCAAACCCGACTTCCCCTTGTTCATCATCCACTTCTACAAACCCTATTTCCACACCTCTGTTTACTACACATACCACTACTTCTACTCTGATTATCCCAGTTACTCCAGTTGTTCCACTTGTCCCTGTTAATATGGCTAATAGATATGCACCTTTACAGTTTCCTATAAATCCCGGGGCTATGCCTCAAGATTATCAGACCAAAATAACCTATTTTGATGGCACAAATGCCTGCATAGCCCTTCAGCACACAAAGAAAATGCAGGACTACTTTGAGAGTTATGAGATTGACGATGATAGTGTGAGGATGAATATTTTTGTCCAAAGTTTGATCGGTGATGTCGAGACCTGGTTTAGAGCACTCCCAACCCATTCCATAGCAGACCCAGAAGCCTTATATCAGTCATTTACCAACAGATGGAAGAAAAAGAAAGACCCCTTGCACATACTATCTGAGTATGACACTATCAAAAGAGGCCCTCAAGAGACTGTTTTGGACTACTGTGCAAGGTTCAATAACGTTTATAATGCAATACCACAAAACTTAAGACCCCCACCTAATCTTGCTTTATACAAATTCCCTGATGGTTTTGATGCTGAAATGGCTTATCAGTTAAGGGAAAGAGCCCCTCAAAGCCTCACAGAAATGTAAAAGGTTGCTGTTAGTGTAGAAGCAAACTTAATTACCAAAAGAAACAGAGCTAGAACCGAGAGAAGAACTACCTTTAAGGAAGAACTCTTAGCCTTAGACCAGAAGTTAAATGCTATTAGCAATGGCATGCATAGGTTGGGAGACAGAGTAGAAAGTGTTGAGAGGAAGTCATCATGGGAAGGTCAACAACCCAACACCATAAGGAACCCAAATTTCAGGAAAGCTCAAAACACAGAAGCTGGAAGGGCTAGTCCCGACCATGATATAAGACCTCCATTCCAAGAAAACTACGCAGAGGTATCCACTTCTAGTGAGCCCACAAAAGAGACTCACATGAACTTAATAGACTCAAAAAATGAGCAACAAATTTTTCTCACTCAAGAAGACCAAGACTACCCTGATGTAAAACAATTTCAGACTAAGACGGGAGAGTCTTTTGATTTTAAACAAGGCTATGATTCTACTGTATATGAGGTCCACAAACAATATAAGCTGAGAACAAGAACCATTGATGTCCCTGCACCTAGCAAAAAAAAGGACAACAAACAGCTCAACAAGATTAAAGACAAGGTTATCATAACAGTACCAGCTGATATTGCTATCCCAAAACCGCATCAAGTGACTGTAGAGGACATATCAGACATACGGCCTCCTATTGATCAGCCTCTACCTCCTTCTTCCTCAAAATAAAATTTGAACAGATCTCCAAAAAACCTTCCCAAAATAGAAATACCGCAAACTGTCATTCACCATAACATAGACAATCCAAAGGAAAACACAAAGAGTATTCTTGAAAAGGAGAAATCTACTACTACTAACGTAAAGATTCCATTGGAAAAACCATTTAATTTAGAAGCAGAGATTCGAAAACTCAAGATATCCATCCCCCTCTCAGAACTTGCCAAACATGATGTATATAGGCAACAAATTCAAAGGTCACTTCAACTACCAGAGGTTAGGGATGATGTAAATGTTTTAGATGATACCCTAAGCTACTGTTTTGTCCAGAAGTTAGTGGAAAAACAACATATGGATATGTTCCACCCTTTTATGTCAGTCTGCACATACATGACAAAATATTGCACAATGCTATGTTTGACTCAGGTGCCTCACACAATCTCATGCCCAAAGCTGTAATGGAAAAGCTTAACCTTGATGTCACAAGACCCTACAAAGATCTATACTCCTTTGACTCAATTCAAGTCAAATGTTTAGGCTTAATCAAAGACCTTTATGTGTCTTTAGTCCAATTTCCCAACAAGACAATCCTAATGGACGTTGTAGTTGCTGACATTCCAACAAAATATGGCATGCTCCTATCAAGATCATGGGGAGAAAAACTCCAAGGATCCCTCCAACTCGACCTCTCTTATGCCACTATTTCTGTATTTGGGAAACCAAAGAGACTGTACAGAGAAACACTCATGAAGTATGCGCTGAGTAGTGAGGAGAAGTCCCAAAATTTTCCAATTTACTCAATCCATTCTGATATGGATTCATTTATTCTTTTTAATGATGACAACAATCCTCCAACTAATGAGAAGCCTTTAGCTTCAAAGCTAGAGACATGCATAAATGAAGAACGGGTTGCCCATGCCCATGAAATAGTCACAACAGTCAAGGCAACCAGTAAACAAGAACCTCCTCAAACAGAAATTTTAGATCTACCCAATACTAAAATGACTGAAACTCTTGATAAAAACCAAAAACAAGAAGTTACATGGTATTTAGTGTTTGATGGTTATGTCAACAAGTTAGGAGCAGGGGCAGGGGTATGGATTCACAATACACATGACAACCATGCAGAGGGCCATGCCTACAGACTAAATTTCATATGTACCAACAATATGGAAGAGTATGAAGCTCTCCTCTTAGGCCTAAAATTGCTCAATGTCCTAGGAGCTACAAAAGTCTCCATTCTAGGTGACTCCGATTTAATCATACAACAAATGAAAGGTAACTTTGTTACTAATGACAATAGAATGAGGGCCTATAGGACTGCTGCCATAGATATACTTAATACCTTCACTGAATCCAAGCTTGCCAAGATTTTTAGAAACCATAACATACATGCACACAGCCTAGCCACTTTTGCTAGTACATGCAAGCTTCCCTTTGATCCAAATCACCATTTTACTGTTGAAATAAAACATAGGCCCACTGTTCATAACAATATTAGAGATTGGAAAGTATTTGAAAATGATGCCCAGATTAACAATTTCCTCACTCTTGAGGGCGAGTTTTCAAATTTAAACATTGACATGGAGGCCATGAACAATTCCCAACAACAAACAAACGAAAATCAACAGGCTGTAACAGCTGCAACAGCAAAACAAATCCTGAATGCAACTGTTTTTGACAACGCAAACATAGAATAGCTTAAACAAATGCATTTAGAGGAAACAGCCAAAGCAGAGGCTGAGTTCATTGTTCTAAAGGATAACTTTTTTGCCTGTTGACCTCACTCCACTAGAAGACATGTTCGATGATAATGACGTGCCCGAAAAGCCAAAAATGGAGCCTTTAAATGCAGCTATAGAAGAACACAACATAGGGACAACAGAAAATCCCAAAATGATTAAATTGTCCAAAAATCTGCCCCCTGATCAAAAACCAAAGTATGTGGATTTTTTCAAAGAGTTCCAAGATGTATTTGCTTGGAGTTATGAGGACTTGAAGTCCTATGACACCTCAGTGATTCAACATACCATTCCCTTAAAACCAAATAAAAAGCCATTCAAGCATAAACTTAGAAGAATAAATCCTATGCTTCTCCCCCTCATTGAGAAGGAAGTGAAGAGAATGTTTGAAGCTGGTATCATAGCACCCATCAGATTTTCTAAATGGGTATCCAATCTGGTTCCCACAAGGAAAAAATCAGGTGATATTAGACTGTGTGTAGACCTAAGAAACTTAAACCATGTCTCTTTAAAATACCACTACCCTTTGCCTAAAATGGACCACATCCTACAAAGAGTAGTGGGTTCCTCTAGAATTTCTTTACTAGATGGATTCTCAGGTTTCAATCAAATGCTTGTTCACCCAAATGACCAAGACAAGACAACCTTTACCACACCCTGGGGAACATTTAAGTATGTTAAAATGCCTTTTGGGCTAAAGAAAGCTGGTACCACCTTTCAAAGGGCAATGGATATTGCATTTTCCAAGGAAATCCATGAATTCCTTGTTGTCTATCTTGACGACTTAACCCCTTTCTCCAAATCTGATCAAGAGCACCTCAAACACTTAAGGCAGATCTTCATGACATGCAGGAAATATGGCATTTCCCTGAACCCCAAGAAGTCCTTGTTTGGCCTCGAGGAAGGTAATTTTCTAGGCCACATCATCTGAAAAGACGGTATTAGAATTGATCCGGAAAGAATTCAAGCAATACTTCAAATTCCATACCCAAGAAACATAAAAGAGTTGCAAGCATTCCTTGGAAAGATCAATTTCAAAAGGAGATTTATCCCAAATTTAGCAGAACTGATAAGATTGTAAGTAACATGTTAAAAAAGGATGTTAAGGTATGATTGTCTTTGGAAACCAAGCAGGCTTTTGAGAGTATCAAAGCTGCCTTGACTCAAATGCTTGTGCTCACAAGCCCACAATTTGACAAAGATTTTATCATTTTTTCCTTTTCCTCTGAGCACACCATAGCTGATGTCCTTCTGCAAAAGGATGATCAAGGAAATGAAAAGCCTATTGCATTTTTCAGCCGAGCCTTAAGAGATGCACCTTTGAAATACCAAATCATGGAAAAGCAAGCCTATGCCCTTGTCAAAGCCATCAAAGACTTCAGAGTTTATATTTTGTATTCACATGTGATTGCCTATGTCCCAAACTCTATTGTAAAGGACATATTAACTCAAGACGGACTAGAAGGCAAAAGAGGCAAATGGATTGCCAGTATCCTTGAATATGACAGTGAGATAAAACCCACCAAGCTACTGGTATTGGATCTATAGGCTCTACCTTACCTCTTCTACTGTTGGTGCTACTTTCACTGCTGGTGTTGGTGGATCGACTGGACGATCTGGAACTATTCCTGCCTGTGTCTTTACTACCTATGCTACTGGTGGGGGTTATGCTTCAATGGGCTCCAAGTAAGCAAGGTAAACTATTGAGTAAACTACTGAAGCAACAGGCTGTTCCTATGGAGAATCAACATCTTCCTCCCTATCTCGCTCATTCTACACTAACATATCGCTCAAGGCTGCCTGGATCTGGCTCTCGATCTTGAAGGTAAGAAGCATGGTATGTCGACCCCTCAACCCGGGCAAGTAACTAAGCTCACTCTCCTAACTAGAAAACAAAGGCAGCTAATGAATGGTCTATCACAAAGGCAGCTCATTACAGCCTAATTAGTCACCTTCTTTCTTGCACTAGGAAGCACAAGCCCCTTCGGGACCTTCCTTCTCCCTTTTACTTATGGAAAAATTGTCAGAAACTACTGAAGGTGAAACCTAAACTCTTTTTGGGGGAGGACATGACAATGAGTCAAGTGATTGAGCTATCAAGCAAATCACTGATAGGAAGGTTTTATGGAAGGTTCACTACTGAAGATATCTTAATGGATTTATTATCTACTT
>APFE030600996.1:53136-87925 GCA_000404065.3 Pinus taeda | reverse complement strand
TAATTATAATTTTTTGGTTTATTTTTAGTATTATATTTATTTACCTATCTTCAATTTTTTGGTGATTTGTTTATTTTAATTTTTTCTCTTCAAATTTAAATTATTTAAATGTATAGGGTTTTTATATTTTTCTCATGTAGAGAAGTACAAGGAAAATTGAAATTTGGATATTAAATTTGACTATTTATTTTAGTTAGGCAAATTGGAATTTGGGTATTCGTCTTAATAAATGGTAATAAGGGAAAGTTATAATCCAAATTGAATGTGTAGGCTAGTAATTTTCTTTGAATCGGGATGAAAGAATGTAAATAAAAATCGATTCAATATTAACTAGAAAAATGCATAGGTTTATAGTGATTATGGGATGCGGAAGAAAACCATAAATTAATTAAGAGTGTTGGAAGGGTTTTGGAAAATGTGTTCAAGGCTTGAGCAAGGGGAAAATGTTTTGCATTACTATATCTATGATGGAGTTAGTTAAGTTAAGCAATATTTCTAGTCACTATTAGTATTGGTTGCAAAATGGTAATAATTGCAATAAAGGGAATTAAATGTGATCATTCTCTACATCTATGTGCCTAATTGATCTAGATTTATGAAGGAACGAACTTAAATATAGATATAAACAAAAACAAAAAGATACAGTGGAAGCAAAACTTCAATTCATTGATAACAAAATACTGAAAATTGGTTACATGCAGAATGTAAATAAACTAGCTCAGGGGTTGATATCTTTTCTCTAAGAAGAGATGTGGCAATGACATGCCTTGTGAAGCATGCTACAATGAGGCTTCATGGCATATTTACTATTGAGAAATAATAGAAAACCCTAAACATCTAGAAACCTAAACCTTTGAGATGAAATGCTAAAAGTTTGTGTGCCCTGTTCGGGTAAATTGGTATATCAAATTCTAGGGGTCGTAACTTTGGCATACGATCTCTGTTTGAAATGTATGATACATAATTATAAATATCTATCCGAGGACTATAATGTTTGACTGCAAACCCTTGACATACAATAACAATTGACCCATTTTCTAAAAAAGACATCGTTTAGGACCTCAAAATGAATCTCGAAGTTCAACACCTGAAAAAATGCCAAAAATAGTAAATTATGTTACAATTAAGGAAAATAAAAGAGACAATGGTGGGGGTGCAAGGGGAATAGGAAAGTTGCCACCAATATCCACCTAGATCAGTCCTCCCCCTTAGGAAGCAGTGGTCCCCATTGCATTGAGTGCCTCCACGTGCTCGAGAAACTTATAATGAACTCGGTCCGTGTTGAGCCACTTGCCCCAGTGTAAGATTTTGTCATCTTTGAGAACTCGATATATTTGGATCCTTTGTTTGTGAGTGCTCTTGATCTGTGTGTCTATGATCTGATCAGTTGTGTCCTATTCAATGCATTCTAGTTTGAGCTTTGTTGTTTTCAACTTCTGAAGAATATCTCATCTTTCCAACAATGCTGGAAAGTATGGTTGAAGATAATCCACATTGAATATGGGGTGTAGGCCAAGGAATGGGGAATACCGATCTCAGAATAATTGTCTCCCACAAATTTAGTGATGGTGTAAGGCCCATATGAGAGTGGTCGAATTTTACAATAAGCTCCCATGAGGGGCGTATTTTGCAGATGTAACCAAACTTTGTTGCCCACCTGAAACTTATGGGGCATATGATGCTAATCACTCCATTGTTTTTTTTGGCATTGAATTTCTCTAAGATTTATTTAACATGTTGGTGGATGTGTTAAATGTGTGAAATTAACCTAGTGTCTTTACTAGCTTCGTACTAAAAATGGGAATATTCTTCCTGTGTAGTTGCAAAAGGCAATGCAAGAACAAGGGGACATAATGTTTGAAATATCAGGCCCACTTCAATGGGGTTATGTCCACTCGATATATGGAGAGCTTTGTTGTCGATGTGTTTTTCATATGGAAGACTTTCATCCTATGTTCATGGATTCTTAGAGTTATACATACGTAGTATGTACACAATCATCATGTTGAAAACTATTGTGTAACCACAGTCTGGGGGTGGTATGGGTCGACTTAGTGAGCTTGGTGTCCAAAAATGACCAAAAACTTAACCAAATGTGATTAGAAAAATATTATCCTAATCTAATATGATGATTCAAAAGATCCCAAAATGTACACACACTCATTCAAATAAGAGTCTGGTAGTGGCGTTTGTTATGATACTTTTCTTGCAGGTAACACTTATGGCCATCTTAAAAAATATACCGATTTCCATAAGTACACAATCATTGTCATGCTTGGTAGAAAGAAGACTAGACATATAGTCTGTGGGGATCAATTCACAGGGTTTGTTAGCATATGAAGAGGAGTATACAAGCCTTGCTTCTTAATAATTGGCTTCATAATGGAACAAACAATGCAGGATCTAATGTGATTTCCAACATCATGTCGGAGATTTGGCCAATAAAAATATTTTTGTAGCATAGCAACAATTTTCTCCACACCAAAGTGTCCTGTAAACCGACTTTAGTTCACCTCCAAAATTAGCTTGGTATAGTTGATTGAAGGAACAAAAGGTTGGGACCTGTAAAATAATAATGCATTATGGAGGTGAATGTTTGGAACCTTCTTTCTAACCACTAGCATCTAGTATGTGTTGGTCAACTCTAGATCATTTTTATATAGCTGAGACCATCCATAGGTTTTGTGGCCACAAAAGGTGAGAATAGTGGTAAGTGTTGCAATTGGTGGCTGACTGAGGAAATCAACAACATGATTGGTGTCCACCTTCTTATATTTGATATTCAAATGGAATTTTGTAGATCTGTGGAACACTTTTGATGATGATTGTTTTGCAACTTCCCTTGTTTTTGTATAAATTATAGGGGTTGGTGATCTGTGTTGTTGACCATCTCTTTCCCCATAATGTAATGTTTACATTGTTGGCAAGCCTTCATGATGGAGTACATCTCCTTATCATAGATGGGGTATTTTTGAGTGGTGTTGGAAAGTGTTTCACTTTGATAGGTCAGTGGATGCCCTTGTTGGATGAGAACTGATCTAATAGCATAGTCAGAGGTGTTTGTCTCAATTTTAAATGGTTGTTGAAGATCTGGTAATGTGATTACTGGTGCAAAGTAGATGCAGTTCTTTACCTCAATAAAGGCCTTCTATTGGGAATTGAACCAGAAAAACTTTACTTTTGCTTCGACCTTGATAACTTGACTCAAAGGCCAAGTGATATGAAAGAATCCCAAAATGAACATCCATTAGAAATTTTTAAGGCCCAAAAGGATGTGAAGCTTTGTTAGAGTGGTCGGGGCTAGCAAATATTGAATGAATTGGATCCCACCAGAATCCATGTTCACACATTTTTCATCAATGGTGTAGCTTAGATATTGGAGCTAGCCCATGCCAAATGTGCATTTCTCTAGGTTGTCACACAATTTGTGTTTCCACGAGATTTAAATAACCTACAGAATGTGTTGCAAGTGCTATTATAAGCCAGAATGCATAAAGGAAGGATGCAATTAGTGACTGGGATGCCTCATCATCAACTAAGAGTTGCTACCAAATTCAAATTTCTCTTATTTTTCACCATAAATCCATAAGCATAGTACCAAATAGATTCATTAGTTTTGAATGTCCTTTATTTAAGTTCTATTATTGTAAAATAGTTTGAGATATTTGTAAAACAGTCTTGATATTTTTTCCAGATATTTCAGTTCATAAATTGTATAAATACTTCTTCATTTGACATATTTTGGGGTGGATTCTACAACATTTCTATAGGAATTTTCTTCTGGAATTGAAGTGCTATTGTACCAACATTTGTATGACTTGCTGGATCAAGGAATAAAGCTAAGGCAGTTTACAACATTCTTGTGTGATACATAAATCAAATAAGTATTCTATATCTCTTGTTTATTATTGTTTTTCCTTTGTTTATTAATAATCATATGTGTTTTCATGAAATCTAAATGATAAATGAAATAATTGTATCTCAGAATTTGCTTTTTTGCAATCTGTTTTAAAAGGTTTATCTTTCTTAATGTTTTGTTCTAAACTATCATAGTTAGGGAATTCTTGAATGCTCCCTTACTTCGTAGTTTATCCCTTTGGCTCAATTGAACAAAGAATTCTTAGTTTCTCTTTGTTGATAGGCCTCTTCTATTCCTCATCTTGACCCTGGTTAAGGGATTATTCATTGCCCTCTCTCCCTGGTTAAGACCATTTCATCCACCTGAACTTGACATTTGCCTTTTGTTTTACTACCTTGCCCTGTGAGTTTTCCCTTTAGTAAGTGATCTAATCTAGTTAAACTAGTATTCAATTGACTCCATAGCCCAATGGCTTGAAGGCTTTGCTCTATCCATCTGTTCCTAGAATTCCACCATCTAACAAAAATCTCCTACAAGGTTTCATAGCTAGCCTACTATCTCACAAAACAAAGCTAAATCATAAAGAGAGAGCCCTCTCTGAGTACAGATTGGCTAGATTATGTACTTAAAAGATTGGTTTGTGGTTACCTTGGAGTGTCCTTTCTTTTGATAACTTCTAAGGGAAAATCTGAGTGATAACATAGTGGCAACCCCACTGGGGAAGAACAAATCCTCAGTTAAAATAAACCTTTGAGAAAGCACTAAATTAAATATTTTATGTATCTTAAAGGAATGATTTGAAGTTATTTACTATTTCTCTTCAGAATTGTTTTACATGTTTAGATCTAATCTATGATGGTGGATAGTGATCAGACACACAAAGGTTAAAATCATCCACCTGGCAACTCCACATCAATTTCACAACTAAGACTCCACTAGAGGAATGAACTTGAAAGAACACTACAAAAAGATCAGGCTTTTAACTTGGATTGTTATCCAAGAAATTGTTTTCTTTCTAAATTGATAGAGTTTTTCAATATATATTGTATTTTAGAGAAAATTTTAGATTACTTTTTTCTAATTATTTTCCTTTGAAAATTGTAAATATATATCATCCTTTCAAATCTTATGATGATCACTTTCCAATCAAGAAGCCTCAAATACTCAAGACTCCACTACTAAAAGAATCCAAAGTTATTGAGAACCTATGGTGACCCAATTTTAGCATTGAGTGTTTTCAAGATGAATTTAATAAATCAATGTAGGTATGCTCCTTTGGATAGGTTAAAGATTCCAGGTTTTCCAAATCCTTTGCCCATTTTTAATTGGTCACAAAATCTTCCATTGTTTAAAGATGAAATAGCAGATGATGCTGCTTTACATTTATTAAAATTTCATATGCACATTCGAAAGTTTAAATTCAAATTCCATGAAGATTGTCTTATGAAAATATTTATGGTAACTTTAGAAGAAAAAGCTAGATCTTGATATGAAAATCTACCAACCTATAGCATATGTTCTTTAAAGCATTTTCATGCTGCATTTCATGACAAATACAAGGAAAGTTATTCATCTCTATTGCTAATTCAAGACTGTTGTGACAATTTTGAAAGTTTTATTCAATATGTTGAAAATTACTATGATGACGATGATCTGTTCATGGATCATGAAATGTTAGAGGTTTTAAAAGAAAAGCCTTTTCAAAAACTGGAAGCCTTGCTTGAATTCTCTTCCCTTTAGAAAGAAAAAGATGATGTATGTTGTTTAGAGGCCCATGAAGTTTCCCCACAGGAAAAAATTCCTGTAGCACAATAAACTAATCAGAATAAAGAACAAATTTAGTTCACTGAACTTGCTCAAATAGAAAACAACAATGAAAACCAACAACAGTCCCGAGATTTGGAGGTAGAGATGATAGAACCTAAAAATATTGAACCACATGACCATCTTCAGCAAGTAGTGGTTTCTTCAAAAATTAAAGACCAGTCAAATTTATTTGATGAAAGCCATGTCACAAATTTTCTTTTCTTGCATATAAATGAAATAAAACAACATGCTTTGATAGATCATGATATTTCATCTAAAATTAATGAGAGTTTGCAATTCCCTTGCAATCTTCTATATGACAAAGATAATGATATGGATTTTCCTGTTGTATGTGATAAGGTTGTTATATTTGATGAAGATCAAGAGTATTTAGAGCACTTGGTTACAATGGATAATAAGGAGGAGAAACAATTGGCCAATCACTTAAATCAAGCAACAATTTGGAATGAGGTTTGTTTTCCTGGTACAAATCATTCAGAAGATCTTATATGGTAGGATTACCATTATCCTTTGGTCAATATATTGCAGCCAATAGTACAAGAAGAGATTAAGAATCATGAACAAATTCCCACAAATTCCAACCACAATAGATCAGAAGATAGATTTATAAAGCAATATGTGGAGGAAAAATCTCCTGGTCTAATGTGTGTGTTTGATGACATTACTTCTTTTGATGATTTGCCCAAATATGATCAGTATGATGATAATTATGTTCTTCAAATCAAAACTAACTTTACAGAGCAATCAGAGGCTATTTTGGGGAATAAGGAAATCTAGTTTCACCAACTTGAGAATAGTGATTAGCTTGTTCATTTCAGCTATGAAAGTGAGGAAGAAAATACAAAACATTTGGAAATAAGTGAAGCTTATTTGTCTCTTTATTTTGAATCATTTCAGTTTTTAAAGGGAATGTGGTATAAAATCTCTAAAGAAAAGGGTGAGAAGCTTGTAGAAACTTATGAAGTTCCATTCAAGCCAATATGTAATAAGTTGCATCAATCCTCCCAAGTTTTTCATGATCCCATAATTGATGAGTTTGATAATGAATTCAATCATAATTTTTCTCCATGAACAGACTATGAGAGTCAAAATCAAGATGATAATGGTTTCACTAGCCAAACATTTCAATCAATAGAAGTATCATCACAATGCTCATCTGAAAGTCTGCAGGGTGGTAAAGATAAAAGTGACATTTCAGTTTCATGGCACGGAGGCTATCCAGAACACTTATATAGTTGTTTGAATTAGTTCAAGAATAGTGTATATATTTTACAAGATCCTTTCTAAAGTTTCTAGAGTCAAAAAAGGAAATCAAGAATTTCCTAATCTTCTCAAAGGTTAACAAAGCTATATTTGATTTCAAGATCTGAATTTTAACCACCGACAAGCACAAGCAACAAAAGTCACCAATTTATATGATGCTTGACTAGTTACATTGGCTATTTCATTTGACCTAACCAACAGTTAGAAGGCTGACTAGAGTAAGTAGGTAAGATTTCGGTTTGAATAAATTTAGTTTTCAGCAGCAAGGTTATGTTAGATCACATTTCAGTTTGTAGAAAGGGTGTATTTTTAGTTCAAAATTTTTAGTCATAAAGATTATGCAATGGAGCATATACATGTGTGGGATTGGCCCAATGCATCAAGAAAGAGAAAGATTGCAGAGCACAATCAAGATCTTTCAAGGGCCATTGGTCTACAGTTCTTGACATTTCACAAGGAAATGCCATCCCCAAGTGAAGCCGCTGTTAGGTTCCTATACCAATAGGTGTCATATATCATGATTGACTTGGGTTAGCTCTGAAATATGTTCATGTCTTTGCTTATTGCAAATTTATCCCATATTTGTGAAATATAAAAAATTAAACAATGTAAAGAGGGTATGCCCCAAAAGAAAAATCAAAGAGAAAAAAAGAATGAAAAAGGTCAGAAAAAATGAAAGAAAATGAAACCCAACAAAAAGAAAAGACCATGAAAGTGTGCACGTCTAAATTCCAGTACTCTTTACTTTATGAATAATAAAGATTGTGTGCAACTTGTTACTTATGCCACAATCCATGGTAACCAAATAGCTTAATCTTGGTTATTCCATGTCTTCAATTTCATGTTTTAGATATAGAGAATAAAGATCTGACCAAACAATTTAATCTTGGTAGATAAATAGATAGGTAGAGTGAATAAAAGGAGTTCAACAGTTTAATCTAAGCCCTTGGATGTAATAAGTGTAGATTTAGATAGATGTCACTATGTAAAAGAAAATAAAGTTTGATAAGGGTTTGCCAGTTTAAGTGCACCCTAATAAAGAAGTGAAAATGCTAGGATAAAGTAGGTAGGGTAAGTACATGATGGTTGTAGAATAAATGTGTGGTGAATGGTTAAGTTTTATGCTTAAATCTTTTTCTTTCATCACTTGGACAAAGCATAATTCACATTGGAAACAACACATCAAGGAGACAAAGTCAAATTAGTTAACTTCCTCACCCCGTTTTTCCCTAAAAATTCACTAATTTTGTCTAAGTGCTAAAGATACCTATAAACAAGTTAGAGGGGCTCAAATCATTTCTCTGACTTTTGGAGGGATCGAACCCTTGGCCCAATAATTTGAAAGGCCTAAAGTACTTAAATCCCCTTCACCAAAATTTACCCCTCCATAAGATCATTCATTCCCATGATAAAGCTTTTCCTAAGTAAAATCCTATTTTACTTAGGGAAATTAAAAACATTTCCATATCTCAAAACCCTCATATTTGTTTAGCCTAAGTTATAAATGTTGTATGATGAAATAAATTCGGAAAACATTAGAATTAGCGCTTTCCCATTGATTTGGTCATACTAACCACCAATGTTATTATTATGTAATTCTCGAATAAAATGACATTGCCCACACCCGTATTATTATATTATACAAAACCCCAAATTTTTACATATCCTGCCCCGATGGTTAAATATAACCATAAATCAAATAATAAATAGGATTAACTAGCTAATCTGTAGTTAATTAATAACCCAACCTTCCCGCCATGCTAATGAGAATTAATTAAGTCATCAGGACTAATTAAAAACTCAACAACCAATCGAACCACCCTCGATATGATTAAGTCTTTTAATTAATATCGGGCCCACCCTTGTTACACATCAGTCATGTCATTTCCTCGACTACTGTCCAATCGGATCCTTCAGATCCAACGGCCCTCACTCATATCACATGGGCCTTTTGGTCAACCTTTAATGTGTGATATGATTATTTTTTCAAAACTCGTTGATGCAACGTGTCAATCGATCAATGGAATCGTGCAACCCTCCTCCAAAACCACTCACCTCCCAAAAGTGGTGCGATGAAATCCTCTTACCACCCCCACTTCACACTCTCCACATACGACAAATTGTCCACTGTTCATTCAAATCTTACCCGCCAATATCAACCATTTACCTGTTTAAACACAAAAACCCTAGTTTGCTCGTCTTCACCTTACTGTGCAGTAAAACCCTATGTAACCCATCTGCACCACTTGAAGCCTCTGTTAACCAATTCGAGCATGGTTTACCTCTCGAAAAGCATTTTAGACTCACTCCACAGACCTCTCAAGCTCAAATGAAACCTTTCTGACCTCCCCTACAAACCAATGCTTTCTTAACAATTTGTTTTGTTTTACAGGTGATTAGAAGACCACAACCTTGGATAAACAGTCTTAAAACTAGTCATAAGACATGTTTACTCCAAGATTTTTATCAAATCTATTCAAATAGAGATGGAAAATAAAACATACAGTTAAAAGACAAGCAGAGGGAAACATGAAATTAAAAGGATTTAATGTTGAAAGAGACAGTAAAAAACCTAAAATATACAGTGAAGGTAAAAGGACATAGTAAAGAATAGTCAAATTGTATCA
The DNA here is from genome assembly GCA_000404065.3 of Pinus taeda. NCBI lineage: Eukaryota > Viridiplantae > Streptophyta > Pinopsida > Pinales > Pinaceae > Pinus > Pinus taeda. Next base: position 78,349 of record APFE030600996.1, on the reverse strand, counting down.
GGGTTAAAGAGTATTAGATTGAAGACCAAGTCAATTAAATCAGCTAGGATGAAGATAAACAACAGGGAGGAGAGTTACAAAGCATAGCATACAAATTCATGTCAAAGTGAAGATAGATGAAAAAACAGAACAATAAATAGTAAAATAGTAAAAGTTAACTTGGATGCAGTAAGGGTTAAATAGAGATAAAAACACTTTCACCAGTAAAAATGAAGTTTATACAAAGTAAAATTGAAAAACAGTTAAAAGAAGTTCAAGGTTAAAAGATGAAATCAAAGCATAAATGGTACATTCTTCAGAAATTTCTTGTTTAAATCATAGTTTTACAGAAACTATTGTGGCCATGTTATAGGGAAATCTAGTGTCTATGCAGAGCTGCTAGTCCCACTAAGATGGGTAGCTATCTTAGAAACAAACAGATTAAAATTACTTTCATTTTCCTTTATGAGAAGTAGATAGGAGAGGAGCAAAGAATACCAACCTCGATCTTTCACTTGGTTCCTCGCTTGTTCCTTCTCTTCTCTGACAGATCTTTGCTTCTCTTTCCTTAACCACTCTGCTTCAAAGAGTACATGTAAAGTCAAAGCAACATAATACCTTCAAAGTGCAAAGATCTACAATCATAAACAATATAGGACCAGATATATATTGACCACACAAATGCATATATCATCAAATATACAAGAATGTGGAGGAAAACTTGAATAGCTTTATTGATGTAAAGATTAGAAGAGAGGATTGCAACCGATTGATCTGACCTAGCGTCATCCTCCCAGCATGAAAGCCCTTCTTCACCTCATGAAAAGCTTAGATCACCCAACACTATGATGTTCCACCAGGAAACCAACAACACTTCATTACAAGATACAAGATTCCAGCCTTTGGATCTCTGGGATGAGGGATCCATATATATATGTTTGAAAGGGGGGTGAGTCAGCTTCTGGGATTTTGATTAGTGTCTTCTCTCTGATAGTTCTTGATTCCACTTGGATATTGATGATCTCTTACTCATCCCTGGGCAAATTCAGAGAGGAAAGTGTCACAAGAGAAGTTTCAGAAGATTCCATGATCATCCACCTTGCAAACTATCTCTACCATTTGTTTTCTCTCGCCCATCACACCCTACAGAAGGGATTTCCAGTATGCATCACACTTTTTACATTGAACAGGTGAGATGCATCACACCCTTAGCATTGAGAAATATGTATGGTCTAGTTTTGACCAGTTCTGAGCAGTTTTCTATGGAGAACTTCTAGGAGGTGATGTAATCAATTGACCTTGTTCCTTTAGAGCATGAAACAACACTTTTAGGGACTCAAAAACCTTGGTTTATGGACATATGTGATTGGGGTTTCAGTTCCCAAATATGTCTATAACAGTTGCCCCCTAAAGCATGAGGTCGAAAATCTTTTGATGTTAGGTGAAATGATTTATCATGAGGATCCGAGGTTTTTCAAACTAGAAGGTAACCTGTAATAAGATACAATGCAACACATTATCTTCATAACATTTTCATGATCTAGCTGAGGTGGGCATTCACATGCTCAGCTTTATAAATTCATTTTCATGTACATATGACAGACAACCGTCTGTATGGCAGACTGATGATTTTGATAGAGCCATCATCCTTTGATTCAGATGATCATCTCTGTAGGAACAATGTACATTTGATGTCTTTATTTTCCTGAATATATCGCAGCCCAGATGGATGAAATTAGATCTGGGGTCTTCAAACTCATCCAATCTTTGCCCGAAGTACAAGTCAAACCATGTGAAAAATGTTCTGGAGTTGAACATGGAAAGACGTCACCTGATTACCAACCAATGATGTAAGCTATTAGCAGGCACGAGAGGAATCACCGATAATGATGATGACCCTCAAGGTACTACAATACAATTCGTGAGGTGTGAAAATGGGACTTGGTGTCGAACACCACGCAAAATCTTTCGGTCAAAGGCCATTGATGTAAACCTGTCGCCAGAAGTCAGAAACTTGCCATTGAGGCATGCAAGCTTCAAAGTATTGAAAGGGTTGTTCCTAAGTTGAATTCTTGGATAATGAGCTGTTGTCGACAAGAAGTAACCCATCGTAGGAAGGCCTTAATGAATCCCACATCTACGACACAGAACGGAGAAAATGATTTTGTGGAGGTGAAAACGATTTGATGATACAGGGTTAAGGGTGGCGGTCATACTTGGTAGCACTCCCGGTAGCCTTAATGAGCTAGAGAGTCCAACTGATCAACAATCTTTTCATATTTTACAAGTAAGATTAAAGGAGCTTAAAGGAGACTCATTTTTGAGGAACAAGTGATATTTTCAGGTAGCTACTGATTCCAGGTAAGGTTTGGAATTTTTCATTCACATCAGTGTCACAAGGTTGGCTAACAGAATCACTCTTCGTGGTTGTTCCTCAAAAGGGTAAACAATCAAATAGAGGTGTATGATCAGCTAAACAGAGTGGAGGTGATGGTAAGAACATGACCAAGGCTCAGAAGCTGATGATAATGCATTCGCAATGGTTATTTACCAGAGGTTGGTTCATTTTTTAATGAGCTTAAACTCAGGGGGAACATTTGCTCATTGCTTAGGTTTAATTTTTAACAAGCTTGAACTTCGCAAAAATATTGCTCCTCCCAGTTGCATAATAAGGATGTCTCATCGATAGATTCCATTTTTGTGGGGCTTGCACCTTTCAAAGCTTTGCTCCTTATCATTTCATTATGCAAGTTAGGAATGACCAATCCTACGAGTTTAAAGGGTTGGGAATCTACAAACTAAGAAAATAAATGGTCGCTCTTCTCTTACATGCAAAAAGGTTTGCATGCCCCTAGATATAGTGAAATAAGTTTCCAGGCTACCATATAGAAGTTCTTGCATTTGCAAGATAGTTTCCATCCGCGTAACAGACAGAAACACTTCCCAACTTAGTCCATTTGGACAAAGGTGACTCTAGCTCCAACCACCTAACCTTGATAATGGAATCTTATTTCGGTCTAATCCCATTTTCTTCAATGGATGGGTGTCAGACTAGTCATATATCCTTTGCGAAAAGCTACCCTATACTCGAAGTCTCCCTGCCCAAGAAGACCAGGGTGCATGCCCCCTAGGTTTCAGTCATGGCCACCGAATTACTCACGTTCTTCAGGTCGACGGATTAGAGATTGATGAGACATTCCTTGTGTCAAAAGACCAGTTAGAGATGGCATTTGACTATTAGCTATGTGTGAGCCGGGGAATGAAAGCTGGTCTACCAGTTGGACCACTAGGTCTTCATGCAAAAAACACATTACTCAAAAGAGTGAGGAGACAATGGCTCCCACCCTATAAATATAGTCACACCCAAGGAGAAGATTATAATCTAAAGGTCCTTGGACTACCGTTACATTCAGATACATGGTTTTCCTTCTCAAAGTTATAGGAAAACTTGGAAGGATCCCTAACGGTTGACTGTTTCCTTTGTTGAAGCCCGTTTGATTTCCCATCTCAGGTAGAAGTGATGGCGAACCAAGAGCTTTCCAAGAAGTTGAGGAAAGGATACTCACAGAAGCCCCCTCATCCATGATGGTACTAACCATGACCATTCTGTAAGCTTGAACAGTGATTTGGAATGGTACATTAGACGGTAAATGGGGTCTGCCTAGTAGATTCCAATTGAAGGAAACGACTAGGTTGCATGGAGGTGGGACCAAATAAATGGTTGAATATGACCCTGATGAACATCCTTCCTGCAGTAAAGGAACGGGTAGATTGCCCCCATGTTCATCAGAGTCTGTGTTTACGAAAAGAATTTGAACGGTGTCATTCTCATTCTCTTTGGTGACTGTATCATCTGAAGATGGACCTTCCGAAGTCAAGATTGAGTCGAATGCCACCTCAACCTTTTGACTTTCATCCGGTTTGGATTTAGAGGGTTTATCTTTAATGATAGATGCTTCGACCAACCACAAAGTCATGTCAGTCGGATTTTCAACTAGGGATGGACTCGGCAAGAGTTTCTTGTACCTAGGTGTTATAGAAATTTTTGGGCACTTCAACCCCAATCACAAATGTCCATAAAATGAGGGCTCTTAAGTCCCTCAAAGGGTTGCTTCACTGCCTAAAGGAACAGGGTCAACTGATTACATCATCTCCCAGAAGTTCTCCACTGAAAACTGCTCATAATGGTCAAAATTGGACCATACTAAAAGCTCCATGCAGAGGGTGCGATGCATATCACCTTCCCAATGTACAGGGTGTGATGCATACTATTTTGCTCCTCTGTAGGGTGCGATGGTCGGGAATGGAGAAATGGAAGGGACCAAAATGTGAGGTGGAAGATCTTGGAATCTTCCAGAAACTTCCCCTCTGACACTTGCCACTCCATTTTTGACCAGGGATGAGTAAGAGATCTTCATTCTCCAGGTGGAAGGAGGAACTATCAGACAGAAGACACTAATCAAGATCCCTAAATATGACTCACCTCTCTATAATCATCTATATATGGATCCCTCTTCACAGAGATCAGGAGGCTGGAATTTTGTAACTTATAGAGAAGTGTTGTTGGTATTCTAGTGTACATTCACAATGTTGGGTGATTTTGCTTTGCTTGAGGTGAAAGAAGGGCTTCTTAGCTGGAGGATGATGTTGGGTCAGAGTTGCTCATGGTTGTAATCCTCTCGCTACTTGTTATCCGAATAAAGCTATTCTTGTTTCCTTCCATATTCTGGTGTACTTGTTTATATATGCTTGTATATGGTTAATGTACATCTGATCCTGCATTATTTGTGAATTTAGATTCTTGTTTCTTGCATAGTAGTATGTTGCTATGATTCTACAGGTCCATTTGAAGCTGAGCAGACAAAGAGCGAGCAGCAAAACTCTATCAAGAAGGAGAGGGAATCAAGCGCAAGACTCAGGTTGGCCCTCTTGGTTCTCCTCTCATCTATTTTCACAAAAGGAATCAATAGTAGACTTTGATTGTTTGTTTCTAAGATAGCCACCCATCTTAGTGGGAATAGCAGCATCCATGTGGACACTATTCCCGTATAACAAAATGGTGACTCCACTAGGGAAGCGACTAGATTACTGTTAACCTATCTATCCTTGTTTCTTTTATAAACATATAGACGAAGCCTGAAGTCAAGGCAGCTAGTCTTCAAACTGCATTTGTCATAAAAATGCAAAGTAGATCAATGCCACTTTAGTCAATCTCTGGGTTTTTTTTTATAAATTAAACAATAGATCTGTAAGAAATCTAATTTCCCTAAGTAGTGGCTTTAGTAACCTCTTAAATCACCCCTGTGTTTTTACATACATTGATCTGTACTTATTCAGCTTAAACACCTGAACTAAACTGCAAACTGTGAGTGAAATCACGTTCAAAGTCTCGCACTGTAACCATCACACCGTTCCTTCAAGGCAACCTGTATGCATTGCACTTCCCGAATGGAGTAACTGCACTGCATACTGAGTTCACTGTGTAATAGGTGCGATGGTCAGGGAGGACTGATTTTACCCTCTAACTGTGGATTTTTCTCACTGTTTTTAGTCTTATTCAAGATTTTTGGCTATCTGTAATCAGTGTGCTTCTGTGAATACCCCCTTCTCTAGCATTATTCCGCCTCCTTAGTGCAAAGAACTATAAACGTTTTTTTATGTATTGTGCGTCATTTTAGTTCTCTTTTGCAAAAAGTAACATAGTCAAATTGTCGTCTCTAGATCTGAAAGTGTCGTAGCTGTCGTTTTCAGTTTTAGAAAGCAATCCCATTGTTCTAGATAGCTTATTATATGGTTACTATTGCATAGAATTCGAATTACTAGTTTTAAAGTGTCGAAAAGCAATTTCCATTTCAAAATTGCAAAGTGTCTCTCTTGTTTTCACTTCGTTTTGGAAAAGATTTTTTTTGAGTACAGTCGCTTTACAAGTAATTCAGTTTTGCACATAGTTTCCTTGGTGTCATTTACACATTAAAGGAGCTGAAAACCAATGCATGCATGTGCATTTGCATCTTGAATGCTTGGCTTGATTTAGGACTGTGCATATTAGTGTGTGCTCTGTGCTCTGTGAAGAAAAGATGCTTGACTTTCTTCCCCTTAGTAGCTAGGATTTTCATTGCTGAAAGAAGATAAAATGTATGTTTATCATCTTATACTGCATTTAGGAATTATACATACATCACGTGGTGAACCTGAAAGGCAAACTGCTAAGCAAGATCAACTTAAAATAAATCTCAATGAATCTAACAACGCTTTGGAACTTAACACAACTATTGATGTCAAATTCACATGTGTAGAAGCCCAACTATCTCGGATAAGGATGAATGATGAGGCAAATCTGGAATATGAATATTTGGATAGAGCCTATACTGCAATGATGGTGCCATAAATCTCAAAGGCCCTTTGAATGGAATCTTCAGTAGAATCATATGGAAGGCCACCAACATATACTGAATTTTCATCATCAACCGTCATCTTTCTAATATTTTGGATGCTTGATAACTGGTTTTTCACTTCAAACTTGAAACATTGAAGAACTTAAAGAAGACCAAACACTAAACATCCTCGAATTTTCAGCATCAAAGGTGCAAGAATGCCTTCGTATGAAATAGGAAGTAAAGGAATTGAACTTGTGATACTTTTCTTGAAATGGAAGTGATAAAGTTCCCGAAATGTTAATAGGCCATTTGTATTTGTTGATCCTGCTGAAACTAGTCACAACATATAAAACGAGCCAACAATATGGTGATAGACCCCTTTCTCAAGGTTGTCCTCCAATTGATATCAAGGTTCTGCAACCCAAGCTTTCATGCAGACAATCATAGTATCTTTCTTTTCAAACAATGCCATCTCCTCTGCATATGTTATTATGCTATCCTGGTTTTGCTCCCCATTTCCACTTTCTGGCAGTTTTGGAGCAGTTTGGGCAGTCTGGGAATTGTAACATGAGTAATGATTTTTGTTGGACATCAATGCTTAAAGCAGAAATAACAGTTATGTTAGATAATAGCCCAAATCGTTGTCGTTTAGGTGGAAGCATATTATCCTTTGCAATCCTAGACAGATTAGTGTACAAAACTTTAAAATAATTATACTCTTCCTGAGTGCAAAAAGATCCATAAAACAAGGCATGACTTGAGCGATGATCACTCCCTTGCGAATTAGTCGCTACAGTTGTATTTGTTTCTGTCCCAATTGTTTAGCAGCCAAAACAAAAGCTGCCTCATCTGGTGATTCTCCAACATATTTGATATTGCCCCCATTAGATTCCCCCTCAACAACTACTGTATGACACAAGGCAAGAATTTCTAGAAATCTTTCAAACATATATCTTCTTTAGTCTTCTTGCCACCTTAGATTTTCAAGTCTATGATCCCTCAAGTTGAATCCGTTTTGAAGAGTTGAACAAAAGATTTCTTCTTCATTAAAGGAAAGCTTCTTGCCAGCCCTTTCTGGCACAGCCTTCTGTACCTCAGTAACACCTGTCCCATAAGACACACCAGCAATTGAACATTTGAAGAATTCCATCTCATTACGTGTAAGAGTGCCTGTCTTATCCGAAAGGATGGTGCTAACCTCATCCAATTCTTAATTCAAATTTGAAGTTCGAGCAGAAGGAGGCTTGTCAATTTCTTCATAGTACATGTGTACATCCATATTTATAAAGAACGCTTGCATTACCTTCACTATTTCCATAGATACATAAAGTGACATTGGAACAAAGTAACCATACAACAAAAAAATTGTAAAGAACTGTAAAATTCCAACCATAAAAGAATTGTCCTTATCAAATTGCGCAGACTCTATGCTATTCTTGCCATGTGCATCATCAGGTTGCAAACATGTTTGGTTCTTGTAGTCCTTGGACAGCAAGATAGAAAATGCACCGCTGCTAACAATTGACAGTATAATAAGAAGTAATAGCTGGAATATAACCACTTCACAAAAACTATCCTTCTGAACACATGGTTTTTCCATTTGGGTACAATCGTGTCCCACACATGAAAATAGAGAGTGCTATTGCCATTGCCAAGGTTGGGATACAAAACCCCAAACCCCATCCAACATTCTTCTTGAATGTACATGAGCACAGATATAGACACAACCAAACCACTGGACATTCCAAAGTACCACCAATTGAAGAATGAACTCTTGTGCTTCCTCTTGTCTGGGTCTCGATCATCACACTAGTCTGTCCCAAATGCCTGCATACAAGGTTTGTGCCCTCCTTCCCTCAGTAGAAAATATGGAACATTGCGGCATGCAAAGTATGACATATTTGGCCTGTAAACATGTTGATCATGAGAGATGAATAACCTGCTGTAGTAGGAGGCTAACATACGCATTAAAAGCGATCTACCTTTTCACCTCGATTGCAGTAATACGATGTTTTTGCGGACATGGCATATTCTTATAAGCTGCTCCATAAAGGCCTCGCGGATGAAGCAGACGCAACTCCTTCATTTGATGGATGGGATAGCCTATCATATTGCGGGGGGGGGGGGGGGGTAGTAACCTCATCATTCCCCAAAATATGTGTCAGCTCGTCATTCGAAAAGATCTTGTACTCAAGCACAACACGACTCAACGGTATGATCATTTGCCATTTTTTGTTTTCTTCTGCATGAATCGTTGTTCAAAGTATTTCCATTGCATACGCTGTTGCATTTGAATTTAAATGAGAAACACGCCACCAGCTTCTCTGTGTCTCAACGAACAACTGTTGTTCCTTTGAGAATTTGCAAGAGAAGCCATGGGAGGAAGGTCAGTCCGACGAGAACCACAAACATTGACTGTTTCAGCTACAGCACGAAGAATTCTGAGGAAAGTAGGATGGTTGACTTACCTCAACTGCCTGAAGGAGTCCAATGAAACTGTGGCGAAGGAATTTTTACAAAACTTGTAGGAAGAACACTCTATAATCAGAGGAAAACGAATAGAGGTCACGGACGATATAATAGCAAAAGTCATAGGATTACCGGCCATAGGACCAATATGGACAATAAAAAAGGAAAGACTGCAGAAGATTGTGGAAATCTTTTAGGATGAAGGCTAGAATTTAACAGTTCGCGGAAAAGGGGTGCTAACAGCAACGCTAGGAGAGCCATGGGCAGAATTGGCGAAAATTGTCCAGAGCTACATTACTTGCGAGGGCAGAAAAGACGTGGTAAGACCATGACATCTAAAACTCCTAGCTATCCTAAAACAAAAATGCTCTGTGAATTTACCTGCATTGCTTAATTCACTATTACATGATGTGGCACATAGTATGAAAAAGGCACAGCACAAAGAATCTGTGGTTAGCCACCATGGATTAATTCGCTTGATAGTAAGTCATAGTCTTACCCAGCAACATAGCAGCTGGGAAGAGCTCATTGATATTATTAATGAAGGGGTGGCCACATCTGGATGCCTAGAAAAACAAAAACAAACTGATAGCACACCCCAACGCCCTGAGAAACGAAAGAAGGATGCTTGCACAGAAGTGCAAGTTGAAAAGCAAGCCGAAAAGCAACTTGAAGAACAACCCAACGCTGGTACATCTGAACAACCAGCAAACCGTAGGAAGTCAGCACGGCTTGTAGGGATACGAGTAGAGATAAAGAAACCCCGGGCTCGTATGAGCCAAGCAATAAATATTATAGATGAGCAATCGGCAGAGACAGATACAGAAGACGAAAGTAACGAGGACATAGAACAGTGCAAAGGGACAGAGGCGGAAGAGGAAAACAGCACAGAAACAGAACAGTCTGCTGAAGAAGAAATAGAAGAGGAAGATGAAGAACGATCAACAGAAATAAAACAGGATGAAGAAGAAGGAGTCGAGAAGGAATAAAGTGAGCGGCCCGAGCAGGAGGAAGAAATGGAACAGCAGGGGGGAAGCCCAGTACAGAAACCGATCGGGGAAGACGAACTGGCCAATATTTTGGCCAATATGGGCGAGTATGGCCAGCCCTTAACTCCATCCAACCTACAGACCAGAGAAGAAACCCAAGAAAAAGATGCACCCAAGGAATTTCATTCGGAAGAAGCAGAAATAGAAATTCCACCCATCCATGATGAGAAGAAAACAGAAGATATCAGGCAGGAACAGCCCGTTCCTGATCAGAAGGCACCAGAGGAGAATCCGAAGGAAATAAGGGCAAAGGAAGAATTGGCCCAGGAAACAGCAGAGCCAAGAAAGGTTCTTACCCCGGATCGGCCTCCTCAAGATGAAAATACGGAAATTAGTCACACTCCAACCCGCGGCAAACATTCAACTATTATTTTTGAGAAATTGAGAGAAATAAGGGAATTGCAAAAATAAAAAGGGACACTGTTAAACGTGATAGTCAGGCTTCGCTAGTAGATCAGGCTTCTAACAACAAGACAAAGGGGGGTAAGGACCTCAACAAGAAAAAGTTCAGCGATGCCAATAAGACCCCGTAAGAATAAGAGGCAAAGAACCGGGAGCCGTTCCACTACCCAAAACCCTGACAGAAGCCAAACTATTGTTCCTAATGAAGCAAAAAGACAAACTACTGTTCCAATTGAAACAGAAGAACAGACTGTTGTTCCATTTGAAAAGGAACAGTAGTGGGCTGGAGTTCGCGTTAAAATTGAAATAGATAACAAAGTGGTTCAGACAGAGGCACCACCTTCGGGAGTAATAAGCATTATGAATTCCAAGAAATGTAATAAGAAATTTCAAGTAAAACTCCCAGCCTCCACAGATGCATGGAAAAAGGACCCAAAAATAAGAACCCTTCACCATCATTTGAAGCAAGCCCAGCAAGAAGCAGAAAGGCTCAGGGAACAAATAGTCCCCCGTGAAAAGTATGAGGAATTACAGCAGCAGTTAAGAAATGTCAACTTGTCAGAAAGCCAAGCCTTCGAAGGATGGCAAAAGGAGCAAGAAAAAGTTGCCAAGGTAACCCGTAGATTAGATGTAGTTATTAAACAAATGGATACCTTGTGTGCTCTGTATAATGATGCTTTAGCATGTAGGGCCCCTGCCAAAAATTATGCCCTGTTTCTAATGGAAAGATACTTGCAATTGAAAATTAAGGCTATTAGGGCAGGTGCTCCTATAGAAATTAATACTATAGATGATTTTATAAACTGCTGTAAGCATTATGGGGTAAAGTTACAAAGGTTATTGTGTGAATTTTATCTGCATAACCTTGTACTAGACCAAGAAACCGAGCTAAACCCTGGTCCTTTTGTTGGAGACATTCAATTACAAGCATTCATTTCATTGGCAGTCAATCAAATTAAATGGCTCAAAGCCTATAATGCATTTCAGAGACAAGAAAACGGATTAGACCTATGGGTAAGAGCTGAACCTAGAGACCCGAAGCAGTTATGGAGAAGTCATAGAAATCTTATGAGGACTCCGGGGGTGATTGAAGCACTAGGACCCATGCATGAATCAATCATTCAGCAAGGGCTTGAGTTCATTTCTTCTATCAAAGACCCTGCCATTGAAGCTGCTAAATTTCGATATCAAGTGTCTAATCTGAAAATTCAGCTCAGAGAGCCATTTAAGTATGAAAATTTCAAGCTTGCTACTAACTGATTCCCCCTCTATGGTGAAATTATTTTGAGGGCAGGGCCATCCTGGTTAGGATATAGGTTCAGGAGTCCAATCATTTGGCATCCTGCGCCCGGATACCAAGCCCTGTATGAGATGCCCGAGGGCCAGACAAGCCATTTCTTTGATCATCTAGTTTCGCATCATGGGTGTAGGCCTCCACACGAGATTCCATCTCCAGCCTACTCCCTCACTGCTCTTCATGCCAACTATAATGTTTTCATGAGGCCATGAAAAAGGGTAAGCTGGGGGGTGTGTGGAGTACCAAGGAAGGTATGTTTTGATGGTCATTTCGGTATCTTTTCATGAAAACTCAAAAGCCTTTTGCATGGGAAACTTAGATAATAATAAGAACTTATAACAAAATACGAGAAATTAATAAGAAGCACTGATAGACGTCATTTCTATGTGCAGGAAGGTGAATAAGCGAAAGGTGGCCATCCAAAAAGTAAAGATAAAGACAAGCTAACTGTTGTCCCTATGACGGGAGAATGGAAGCGAACTAGATCGACATGGATCAGCCCAAAACAAGACGCGAAGATACCAGTACGAAACATAAGAAGGAAGAAGTAACGCAGCATTAATGATTCTATGTATCCCTCAGGATCTTAGATCCTGAGGGATCGTTGTTTTAGCCTATTTTTGTATCTAGATGTCTCCGTCGTCCCTCTTATAAAAAGGAAAGCATTGTTGGTTACGGGGGAATTTTTGGGATCAATTTCTGGGAAGTGTGTAATTTCTTTGAAGAAGGATCTGGACTATGATCTTTATGTTCTGTTGAAGACTTAAGTTTCTGTACTTTTATTGCATGCTTTAATACAGACTTGTTCACTTTCTATCTTTGAGCCTGGATTCATCTTAAGCGGTGTGCCCCTGGAGGCTAAGGGCCCGGCCCTGGAGGACACTTGCTCTTGTATTATTACGCATGGTTTCCGTGTGGTTTGTTCATAAAAGTAATCTGGTAATCTGCTATGTTTTGAGAATATTTCATTACATGCTCTATTGTGATTCAGCTATTTCGTGTTCTTGAACTTCACATCAATGCTATGTTATTTTATCAATTCTTTAAGTATTGATTAATTCGTACAGGACACTGTTACTTTATTACAGAATTCTTCACGATTGTATTTTGCATTATAACAAGTCATCTGGAAAAGTCTGTTTCACATCGTTATTGAACATGACTATTCTTTATTATAAGATGCAATTGTATGTGTTTTAACAGAAGCAGGTTACGTATAGTGTGTTTCTAAGGTTCTATAGTATTGTTCTATCATATAAGATTGAGAGATTGATGTTTTTATTGGCAAGGTTAAATAGATTTGTAGTTTAAAGGATTTGGTTATTGTTTATTTCAATTGTTGTTCCATTTAATTGTTGTTCTATTTACTTGTTGTTCCATTTACTTGTTGTTCCATTTAATTGTTGTTCCATTTCCAGATTGCTAATTTGTCGTTTCTTGAGAACAGACTTAGGTTGTAGTGGATGCCAGCATCTGCTACCTGGTCCCCAGACCTCTGATCTGCTCCCATCAGCTATGAAAGGGATGTGTTATTGCTACCAAGCCCTTGGCTGATGTGCTGTTCCATTTCATTATCCTTCCTTTTATCTGTTGTTTCATTTCCAATCATTAAGAACGATCCTAGGCTGTAGCGAGCCCAACATCTGCTATTCGGCTCCCAAACCCCTGATCTATTCTCATCAGTTATTAAAATGATGGGCTATTGCTGCCGAACCTTTGGCTGATGCAATACTTGGTGTGATTTGGTTTTTCGAAGTAGTTAAGTTGTAAGTTTGCATTACTTTCCTTGCATAGCTTTTGAATAGCTGTACTACAAGCATTACTCTGGCAAATGCTAGCCTCAGACTAAGACACCCTTTGAAATAACTAGATGATCCCGGATTGACATATTAATGTAAGGTAACTAGAGGTGAAAGAAACCCTTGTTATAGCTCTACAGTTGGTAGCTAGATAGAGGCTCTACAGTTGTGGGTACAAAGGCCTGGTAGAGTCTGTAGTTGTGTGCATGGATCCCTATAGCTGAGTGCACAGGGTAGATCTAGTTGTATTGACAAAAGATAAATAAAGATAAGAATTTTCTGAATCATTATGTGCTTTATGTGAATCTATTTGTTGTTTATGTTTTGAATTTATGCACTATCTCTAAGAATTGTGATTATGTGCACTGGGTTTTATTGTTAAATGCTTGCTTAAATATTGTAAGAAGAAGATCAAATCTGTAATAATTTCATTAATAAGAAAGTTCATCTATACGGATCTATGCAGAAGCCCTACAACAGTACAGAGTGGTGCAAGGCCACAGAACGGTTCACGACCCCTCCAAACCACATCGAAGACATCCCAAGAGTGCAGAAACATGCTTCCAACACCCCCCCAACTACCTCGGGTGAGACTTCAGTCCACGCTCCATGGACTGTGGGCTGGTAGTGCAGGATTTGTTTGGCTAACATTTCTTTCAAACCTGTGTCAGGCCGCAACAAGCCAAAAAATTGTTCTGTTGTTGGGACTGGGATCTACTTAAGGGATGTCTGACATCAAAACATTGGAACCCTATGAAGAAAGAGCTTGAAGATTGGTTAGATCAGAAACTTCATGAGTTCGTGGTACAGGAAAACAGAAATCCACAGATATCTGAGGAAAGGTGGCTAGATTGCTACATATACACAGAAATCCACGAGATCTTCTTCGTGTCCTTCTCAACAAAACTGTACGAGTGGATCACAAGGCTAGCTGATAGTCAGGGAAGATGTATACGGGATTAGCCAATCATGTGGATGCCATAGTTGGTGCGTAGGTTGGAAGCATCTAAAGATAAAATCGCATGGGCAGTAGATCACTGGTTGGATCGAATGATAGGAGGGTTTATCACTGATTTCGCGATAGAGACAACTGTGAGTTAGAGTGAAGCATAAATGCGCTTTCTCCAAGGACTGTGAGATAAGTACATCAAGTCATTGAATAATTGGATTAAAATGTTGTTATGTGAAAAATGGGTTATGCGCATCCACTGATGTTTGGGGTAACATGGAGCAGAAGAGGCTACCGAGGGACTGAAGGATTAGAGAACAGTCCTCTGATTTCTATTTCGTAAGCGAGGAGGAGCTCACAAGATTCTCTCCAAGAAGTACAATCTGATTGACAAAGCAGTGCTTTCCACTGGTACCACCCCCATCCACGCCATCCCCCACTTCACCTACATCGAACCCATCTTCGCCTACCCCACCTTTGCCACCACCAAGGGTTTGAATGGCGAGCGTGATAAAGTTGTCGATATTTAGAGGCATAGGAAATGAGGAACTAGATCAGTTCTAGTTTGTGGTAGGGGCTGTATGGGAAGCCCAAGGTGTAATGGATGATAACATAAAAAAGGCTACTCTGGTTAGTGTGCTACAAGATCGCGCATTGACGTGGTATATAAAGTACTCAAGCAATCACCCAAATGTGGGAATAGCGGCAAATCCAGGATGCACTGAACAAAGAATTCAGCCAGCCAAAATCAGAAACGCAGTCGATTAGGTTCAAGGAGATCGCGATGCTGCCTGGTGAAACCCGTGGGATTTGGATCATAGATTGAAGAGTACAATCTGCGAGGCTAAAATGATGCTAATGGATGCAAAACACTGTGTATGGTTTGTGGTGTCTTTGACACCACATCTGAGGATGGTGCTATCACAACAAAAGATCTCAATCCAAGCTGAAGCATTAGAGACAGCAATGAGGTTGCATGAAACTCCAATATAGAATTTGGGGTTGGGAGTTCAACAAATCCATGCGCAACTACACAACCTATGCTTAGAAACACAAAGTTTGAACCAAGAAAGGGCACCCCGGCCGATGCCATTATTAGTAGAGGTACAAACAAGGCCAAGTGTTGCACCTATGCTCTAGTGTGCGATTTGTCAAGTAGGAGGAAACAACGCAACAAAAAACTGTCACCTATTGCAAAAGTATACCCAAAATTTGCAGCAATTGTATTGCAACTTCTATAGGTCTGTGGGTCATGACGAGTGAATGTGTCGAAGCTCCAAGCTAATGATGGAGAGAACCCCAGCCTACTGAATGCAGACTGAGGCTCGAGGTTTCAACCCAGTCGCAGGGCCACGCAGTGGATTCCAAGGACACAGGTGACGAAGAGGAGGAATGAGGCCTAGACAAGGGCACGGATAGCTGATCTACTATAATTACAGAGGGCCAAGGCACTACACTCGTGATTCTACTAACCCGATGAGAATATATTGTCTATACTATGAGAATTTTGACCATGAGATGGTAGGTTGTCTAATTTTGATTGCCCAAATGTGCAAAAAGGAAGTATTACAACCTACTCGAACTCAAAATATCCAAATGATGAGGTCTGAATGGCATGAAGAGGACCCCAGCATAAACATGGTACTGAGGAGCAGTGCAGCTACAGGGGGAGATGCGAGCAAATAGCCCGAAGAAAATGAGAAGGATCGTGATGCTCCTACAAAGGAACAGGTGAAGGGAACATCTAAGGAAGCTCAGGAGAGCTTCATGGAAGCCTCTACCCCAGGTAGTAGGGATCCAATTAAGCCAAGAATGGATCCCTCTATTCTTACTACCCTTTTCAAGACATGTATGAAGCTGCTACGTGACAATAAGGTAGTTAAAGGAGTGCAAGAACTGATCACTAGGTGCGCAAGATCAGGGGAGCCATGTGTAGTCTGTGTTATCACTCAGGTTGTTCCCCAAAACTTGTGAGAAAAGAGAATACGATCGAGGTAACCACTAATCAATTTTTTAGATGCAATTTTTAGCCAAACTGCATCCATAGAGGGCTCTCTCTTTATAATTTAACTTTCTTTATTTGAAGTTTTTATGCTAGTTAAGATGTGCAAAGGTTTGTTTTAAATTTGTTTGGATGGTGATTTCAAACAGAGGTAGGATGCAAGTCTTAAAGAGTTTATTCCATTGGGAAATAGAGTCTATGAAGATGGATTGTTGAGTGTGTTTCTATGATAAAGGGCAATGCTACAGAGCAAGATAATCAATTTTGGAACAATGTTGAGATCTAGAAATTGATGGGATGCAAGCCAGGGAGTAAAGGGCAGTCAAGAATCCTTTATCATGGTGGCAAAGGGAAGGTGCATGAATATTTTCAAGGAGCAGTGAAGAATTCCTTGGCAATTTTCAAAATGAATGAATTAGTGGAAACAGAAGCATTTAAGAATTTCTGTTTATGATAGTTCTGAAGAAAACATAAATAACAATAGGAATTGAACATAGAGTGTATTTAAACAAGTTTTGGGCTATTATTTTTCCCTGTTGTTAAGATTATGAAACATATATGAAATATGAAAACTTAGAAAACACAAAAACATAGTTTAGAATAACTTATTGAGCCAAAGAAAGACACAGGAATTCTGTAGCATAGCCTAGAATCATCAAATCCACATTCAGAAGGTCCGACAGCAATGCATTCCAACAGCCTTTGTATTAAGAAATATCAGAGTTACAACACAGTCCAAGAGGAGAATCACCAACCCCGAATACATTCCTTGGGGGGTATTTATACAAAAGAGAGTTACAAAATATCTTGTGGATAATATGAGAAGCAATAACTTCCTTCAGCTACTCTGTTAGAAATAAATGCAGAAATAAAGGTAGGAGTTATTGTGGTTGTGCTGGCTGCTTTAACTGACAAGATATTTTAGACTTTTCAACCCAGGAATTTGGCTGATAGTTGTGTCTTTAATTTGCATTCCTGTGTTGTTGTCCTGATATTTTCACCTGCTCTTGATTCATCTTTAATGTGTCCTGATCCTTGCTTGAGCTCCTTCCTTCTTATCTGCCATGTGTCTTGCTTTTTGACCAAGTGTACATAGGCAGAAAGATCCAAATTACCTAGGCAATACTTCAAGCATACTCTGCCACCACTATTCTGTAGGCAACTGATGTCTTTGTATTTTCACAAGTATTTCATCAACCTTAGTATACCTGTAAAAATTAGGCTTGAATTGAAAAATATGACTTATCTCATGTTCTATAAAAAACAAATTTTCCAATTTGTCATATAAATTTTGTCCGAAAGGAGGCCCTGTGTCTTCTAAGGTGCTGGATGATGCAGTGATCTGATTTGTTACATAAATGTTTACCCTATGAGCATATTGTTGATGTGATAACATTTTTTGATTGCTTGTTAGTAAACTGGGTAGACCCTTCTACTGCAAGTTTGTGAATTTCTCTCTAAAGGCATTAATGTCCATCTACATTTCTTGACACTTCCTTTCCAAAGTTTGTATAAAATTTCTCATTGTTAGCACCTTCTCCACTGTCAAAATGGTGCCTATCCTATCTGAGATGTCCAAAGTTACTAACTGTTCTTTAGTATTGGTATTCAAAAAATGGATGAGCCTATTGGCCTGCTTAGACATATTTCCTAATGATGCCCTGGCCCCTTGAATTTGCTCTTGTGCCCTTTCTATCAATTCAATTTGTTCATAGATTGTCCGAATTGATAGCCATTGGTCAGTAATGGACTGGCCAATCTTGGTCCACAAAATCATTTTAATATCTGCCAGAGGTTTATGCAAGTTGAGATCGTTTTCCAATGATTTCACCTTGTTCTCCAGGGCCTTCACCTCTTTGGTCTTCTCTGCCACTGTTATTTCTGATTTTTCATAGCTCACTTCTAGCTTGGCTAGTATTTCTTTTGCCTCTTTGAGCTCTAACATTTGAGCTTCTAGCTCTTTCACTACCTTCATCATTTCTTCCATCCTCATGCTGGTCTCAGGCTCTATTACTGCTGCTACTATAGCATCTATAGTTGTTTTACCTATTGTTGATGTTGGTTCAGTGGGAGGGATTGTTGTTGTGTATGTGGGGGGAGTAAAGACAATTGCTAGAGCTGTTTCGGGTGGCTGGGAGGTCGACTCTCCCTGCTTAGCCTGCAATGCTTTCTCCAACTCTTGCTCTGTCTGCATTATCCTTTGATGCATTCTCATCAATAAATCCATAGGCAACTTCAATTACTTTCTAACGGTAGCAATATCTTCCTTCTTCTTTTTTATCAATGCTTTGATGCCCTTGGCATCCTTGGGATCATGTCCCAGCTCAATAATTATTTCTTCTAGAGTCTTTATTCGGTTGTCTTTGGCTAGAGAAGGGATCTTCTCTAAATCCAATTGAGCAGATGTATTACTCAATGACTTTTAATTGCTGGGCCAGCATTGCCTTGTCTGCCAGTGTACCATAGACCATTTCACCCGTTTGTTTGTGCAATTCTATTTGGTCCATTGGGTGTATGTCTTTGGAAAGGACCTCTAGTTTGGTCCTTATGTAGTCAGCTACAGACTGTGGCTGTTGAACCTTGGGCTTGAAATGACTTAAGATCATTTTCTCCTCCTTGATGCCATAGGCTGCCATTAGTCTATGCTGTTTGGAGGGTGTCATCTTAAGAAATTGATCATACAACTGAATTTTTAATGACTCATTTTGAGCCTTGATATCCATAAATGATTTTTTGATGTCTGATCATTTCTTGGCTTGTGACTTGGAGGAGGAGACTTCCATTCCATGCTGCCTCTCCCCTTCTTGTCTGTGAGAGCTACCAGAAGTTTGTTGGTTGATGGCCCTCTCTCCTCTTGTGTTTTCAATGATGTCTTCCACAATGTCCTCTTTAGGAGGATCTACCCTTTGCCTCTTGGCCTCTTGTTATTTTGTTGACCCACTTGCAGGTGTGGTCTGTTCTCGGTCTCTTTTCTTACTTCTCTCCTCAAGAAGAGGAGTCTGCAGTGCTGGTACTTCTGGTGCTTGTGCCTATAGTGAAGGGGCTTGCCCTTGATTGTGTTCTTTTGAGGTATTTGGTTGTTCTTCCATTGTTACTTGCTCTGCAACTAACAACTCCTTGCCCTTTGTTGTCCCTGTTGTTGGTGTAGTCCTTTCCTGGGCAACCTATTGTGAAGTTGTAGCAGTTGATGAGATATCCCGGTTTGCTGTGGTATTTTGAATGACATCTACCCAAAAGAATCTAAGTCAAGATTTTTTTCCAAATTTTTCATGGTTTGATCCATTTTATCTTCCTTAGTTAACTCTTCAACTAGTGTTCCCTCCACTGACTCATCTCGGTTGGAAAACTTCTCTATGTCAGGGATGCTGCAATGTTCATAAGGTGTCAGCCTATATTTTACCCTTCTTGCATTGATAAAGCCATATGGGTCATAGGGTACACACCAAAATATTCTCCTGAGTCTGAGTGTTTGACCCAATATTTCATCAGCATCCTTCCATCCCTCTTTCTTGTTCATAACAAAGGGGCCTAACTGGTCTTTGAGTTTCAGTTGGTCCTTTTTCTTTGTGCTATGGAAGTGACTCAAATCTGAATTAATGAATTGCCTGAAATATTCCAAGGAAAACAGTCTCATTGGCACACATCTGGGCAGCCTGTAGGCGCATAGCTCATAGCCATATATCCTAAGACTAGTTTGATTATGGTAAAAGTACCAGTCACCTATTTTATAGTTTTTGGAGAGCTGTAGTATCTTTTTCATATCATGTGTCAATCTAGGAGGAGGATTTCTCATCAGGAGAGAAGAGACTGGGTATACAAACAAATCAATAAACTCACAATAAGAGTAGGGAGAGTTGCAGACTTCATGAAAGATTGGGGTCCAAAAAATCACAAACCTCCTTTCCCCTTTATCGTCCAATTTTCTAATGGGGAATTCGAAGATATTTAGCTGGTCATATAAGAATAGATGATAGATATAGGATGAATATTTAAAGATTCCCTACCTGTCTAGCCTCAACAACTAGTTATGTATCTTATTGGCACTAAATTTGGCATAGTTGTATTTCACAGCATGGGGTTGTCCTGGGGTAAATATAGAAATCATAACCAACATGGTTTCATCAATATTCTCACTTGTCTTGAACCCCAGAACAAAGGATATCATATCAACAACTAATCTACCCACTTCAGTGAAAGATGCATAGTGGAAAGGAGGTGGCTCCTTAGGTTGATGATCTGCTCTCATAAACACTTTGGCAATTCTAGTTGTCTCTGAGCTGGAGAGTTTGGGACCTTCATCCAGCAATAACTTCATGGTAAGAGGAAACTGGAGGTGGGTTGGTTTGAAGTTCAACATCTGATTTATAGAGTCAGGAGTAATATGAAAAAGGGTAGTCCCAGATTGACTTTCAACTACCCTATTTGTTGGCTCATAGTTCTCACAACAGAGGTGAATGATCTCAGGGAATATATTCACAGAGGGGAGGTAGTATCTAGGTAGATTTGATTCCCAAATTCCATAGACATCATTTTGATTTAAGTAACTATTTTTGAGCTCACAGACTGCTTGCAGATGGTTTTGGTAGCTTACTAGGTCTTGGATTAGATAGTCTCTATCAGCCAAGGGCAAATGTTCCAAATCTTTGTGGGGTGCATTAAGAATAGTGATGTTTAAGGCCATTGGACCTTCCATGGCTAAGCTCTGTTGCCTTTAAAATTCGAAATTTTGGCTCTGTGCAAGCAAAATGGGCAAAACAATGGCTCTGTGGATTTCTCTGGGATTTTCACCATTGAATCTGGTTTGTTGGATTCAATTTAGCTCTGTGGATCAAAGTTAGCTGGAGAAACAAGACCTATGGGATTCTTTGGAACAATGTGCTACAATTACAGGAAAAAGGCAGCTTTCGTAGTTTCTTGGAGAGTTTGCAGGGCCGAACGAGCTCAATTTTAGCTCATTGTGCAGATTTGTGGTGAATTTGGCAATACAGCGGTTTATGGGGGATTTGCGGGCAGAAACACAATGTTTTTCTCTTCAAATTATAGGTGTTGTGGCCAATTTTATAGAGAAGCTAATGAAAATAGGGTCGGGAGCAAATTGTTTGTAAATACCTGTTTTCTTGGTGGAATGGCCGATTTGCAAGTGACCAGGCGAGCCAAGGGGCCGAGCTGTGGAGTCGAACTGCTGGGTGCTGGACTTATATGGTGAGTTTGGTCTTTTTCATGTAAATTCTCATGTAGAGGTGTGTACAGAAAACAAATAGAAATGGCTAAAAACAAGTGTTTTCACCCACTTTTACCTGAAATTTTGACTTTGGCGGGTTCAGGGCGCTCTTTTCTGATGACGTCAGCATGACGTCATTTTGTTATGTAGCGGGGTACAGATGCTGACATGGCAGGTGATGTGTTAGGTGACGTCAGCAGATAGGCAGGTGGCAAGGTGGGTGATGTCATCAGGTGACGTGGGCATGACGTCAGTAGGGAGGTAGGCGAGTGGTAAGGGGTATTCCCCACACCACTTTTGGGGGGAAGTGGTTTCGAGGGAGGGGGCTCCGAACACACCGAGCGCTTGACACATGTCATCTGTACGGCGAAAATACTGCCCATCCCTCGGATGCTATCATTTAGCATGTTGGGGCTTCCGATACTGCCGACCACCATCGGATCTATTAGCGCCGATCGAATGCCTGGCGGGTAATAGAGGTGGCGGAAGGTTAACTCTGGGGACCCGCTTTAATATTTCGGGTTTTTGTAATGTTTGCGGTGTATTTTTGGACTTTGGATTAAATGGGTTTTGTGGGTTTAATTTGCGGGTTTTGGCTATATTATTTAGCCAGAGGCTAAACAAGTCCCGATGGGCACGTGGAGGGTTGTTATTGGCCCCGAGTGGACCAATAACTCCCTAAAAGAAATTTAAAATATAGCTATAGTTAGCCAAGGGTGGGGGTATTAGATTTTTTAGGGATTTTGTGTATTTATACATAGTAAGGGAGGGGAATATACATAGGAGATATATAATAGGGTTAGTAGGTTAATATGATTATGTGGGATGGGTTTGTATGGTTTAGGCTAAGTTTATAGAGTGAAAACTTAGGCATGGGGGGAACGAAAGGATACCCAGTTGCGAAGTCTAGGAAACTTGGCACAAGGGAATAAAGTCATTTTACACAAGAAATGTGGCTTGTTTTGCCTAGGTGAAAACACATTTTCACTTAGTTTTTCTATGAGATGAAGTGGACTAAAGGTAATGAGCAGATCTCATTTCCCTTGGGGGGAATGTTAGTAAGTGCTTCTTGGGAAAATGGGGAGGGGAATTGGTCATGCTCCATTTATTTTGTAGCCACCTTGCCATGGTACCTTATGATTTTTATGAGATGGAAACTAGTTCTAAAGGAGAAAATTGCTCATAGACCATGCTTCTATACCATCAAAATTGCCTACCCAACCTAGTATACCTAAAATTTTCTCTTCATTTTCATTGGGTGCATTTGAACTAGCAAACCCTGATTCCTCTTTATTCTTTTAGCTGCCCTCCTATCCAAGTCTACCCTTATCTCTTCCAGGGCTCAGATTAAGTTGTTGAGACCCTTTGCTTCTGTATCTAACTACTTGTCTGCCAAGCTTAAACTGTTTGTGCAAACCTTTATCCTCTATTCTAAGACAAGTAAAATTCAAACATGATCTAGCCAGGATTAGACTGTCTGCCTATTCATCAATTGTGATAAGAGTCAACCACCTACACATAGTGAAATTCTTCAAAATATGGAATCTTTGCAGCATGAAAAGGATGAACATATTTGGCACTTCCCTAGCCAATCATGAAAGATGAAACCTATTGGTATAGGAAGCTAACAATGGCTCCACTTGGTGATGTCTTTTCTTAGTGAAAAGTCAAGAACAGTAGGTCATATGGCCTTATTTTCATTTCTTGCTGTATTCTGAAATTTCTCCTTTGTTGTTCACAAAATGGCTTTTCTACAATGCCTGTATTTCTCATGCACTCATTCCAAAACATGGCGGCACTATTTTGGGTCCTCTGTTTGATTATTTCTCATCATTTTCACAGCTCCCAAGTCTGTTTCTTTAGCTTGTTCTGATAGGTTTAAAATGCAGTACCCAATGGTGACACAATTCCTTGTCTTTTCCTCAAAATTTGTTGTAAATTATTCCCTATCTTATTGCTGTAATAAACTGCAGAAAGTAAACACTACTATGTACAAAATTTAAGTGCTGCTATTTTTAACAAAGTGGCTCAAAATAATGCTTCAGCATTTTGCCATTGACTGGTCCATCATTTGCCTCTGTACCATCCAGACTTTTCAAAAAGTAGGTGTTGTTTCCTTGTACAGTCTGAATGATAAATGGTCCTCTCCATAAGAAATCAATTTTTCCATGTTTTCTCCTATCTTCTCTTCTGGAATCCCACTTTAAAACTTTATCCCCAATGAAGAAATCCTCTGCTTTGGTTCTTTTATCGAATATCTTTTTAAGTTTTTCTTGTACAACTTGAGCTCTATGATAGACCTCCTCTCTTGTTTGTTGCAAGTGAATAGTTTGATTGTTCCTTCTTTGAATATCATTAGGTTCTACTTGTATCTCTTGTAGCAACTTTATCACTAGGATTCCCAAGGTAGAATGGAATACTACCTCCATTCCATAAACCAATTGGTAGGGACTGGTCCCAATAGATCTCTTAGTGGTCAATCTGTCTACCCATAGTGCATTTGCAAGTTTTTTATGCCAATTTTTCTTGTTTTCCTCCAAGACTTTCTTAATGATGTTGATCAAGCTCTTGTTGGAGGATTCAGCTAGGCCATTACCTTGAGGGTAATAGGCTGTAGAATGGCCCAAGGTAATGTGGTATTTATGACAGAAATTAATCATTCTCTTAGACTTAAAGGCAACAACATTTTCTGTAATAATTTTCTCTGGGCAGCCAAACCTAGACAAGATGTTCATCTCAAGGAATTATATGATTACTCAGTCATTGGCTTGCCTACAAGGGATGGCCTCTATCTGTTATCACTCAGGTTGTTCCTTGCTTCCTAAAGGGAATACGGCCGAGGTAACCACTAACCAATCTTTTAGTTACAGGTCCTAGCCTACCTACAACCAGAGAGGGCTCTCTCTTTATGATTTAGCTTTGTTGGTGGGTGATTTTAGGCTAGTTATGGTGTGTTGATTTTTTTTTGAGTTTGGTTGGTTGGTGAACTCAAACAGAGCTGAGGTATAAATTACAAAACAGTTTGGGGCATTGGGCAATGGAGTTCAGGGAAGTGTGCTGCTGAAGTATGTTTCTGAAGACAGAGTATTGCTGCAAAGTCAAATAGGCATCTGTGGAACAATTTCTTAGATTATGTAATGAAGTTATGGAATTAGTGAGTGAAAGGCAATTGAGAATCTTCCACTATGCTAACAAGGGGAGAAATGAAAGTATTGTTTAAGAGCAGTTAAGAATTCTTAAACAATATTCACAGTGAGAGAATTAGTTTAGACATGAGCAATTAAGAATTCATATCCATGGCTAATCCAGAAGAAAACATATTTAGAAATAGAGATTGAGCATAGGGTGTATTCAAACAAATCCTAAACTATTCTTTTTCTCTATTTACTATGATCATGAACATATATGAATTATGGCATACACAGAAAAACAAGAACACAGTTCAGAATAACTTATTGTTCCAGCAAATGACACAGGAATTCTGCAACATAACAGAGCCATTCATTTCCACCTTCAGACAGTATAGGAACCAGGAACTCCACCAGCAATTTGTATTATCACAAATGTCTCAGATATACAATACATCTCTTCTGAAAGAGTTTCACTACAACCGACCCTCAATACGTTCTTTGAGGGGATATATATACAAAAATAGGATACAAAATATCT
>APFE030600996.1:38753-49484 GCA_000404065.3 Pinus taeda | reverse complement strand
GACGCTAAATCTTTCTCACTCCATAATTTTTCTTTGAACTTAGAAGTAACAATATCTTTAATGTTATTTATGTTTTGCAAAGCATCGTTTTCATTGATCTCCCAATAGTTTAACCAGGCCCTTGTGTCCCTATGCCATCCTCGGTTAAGCCTTAGGTGATTTTGGCTGGAATTTAAAGCTAGCTTAGGAAGTCTATGATTGTCTATGTTATTGAGCTTGTGCTTGTACATCAGAAACCTGAGCATAGCTAGGCTCTCAATAGAAGAAAGACTTGCTTCTATAATGAGAATGGGATATGGTGTATTACTTTTAATTTTCAGGTTATAAGTTATAAAACGCTTCTGGATTTGCTCGATCTTCCGCCATGATTCTCTGGAGATGCTGCAGCCCCAAACTTCACAGCCATATAAGATAACTGGAGTTACTAAAGTTTCAAAGAGGAACTTCTTTTTATCCCACATTACGAGGTTTGCTGTTCTACAGTTATTTTCAAGACCAAAATAAGCTTTCCATCCCCCATTGATTCTTTTCTCAATGCTATGGTTCCAATTGAGCTTGTGATGGATATCAATTCCTAGGTACTTGTAAGAATACACTTCCTCCAAGTTATTATTGTCATACGTAAAATTAGCGCAAGTGTCCTTCTTAGATTTGATAATCATAACTTTTGTTTTGTCTGTGTTGACAGTCATACCCATGGTAAACGAGTAGCATCTTATTTACCAATCGTACTAAAGTTATTAACTTAACTACTCAACTACTCTTCAATAATTAAAAATAAAAATAAAAATAATTAATGGGAGCTATATTTTTCAATAATTAAAAAAAATAAAAATAATTAATGGGAACTAGCTACCTTAGCGACCTTCCCTGTAATAATTAAAATACATTATAAAAGACATTATTTTTCTTATGAAAGTGACTAGAATTAAGGACAACAGTTCGTGGAAAACTTTATGAGACAGTAGCTTCAAGTAGATATCAAAAAATGACATAAAACAAACTTAACGTGGGCATGATTGACCTCGTTACTCAGATTCAAGAGATAAGTTATCACTAGTATTATTATTATTCTCTGTAATAAGAAAGTAATAACATATTAAAATATGATGTTAATATTAATTTAAATTATTATTATTAAATAATTTTATTTAATGTTTATTTTAAAAATATAAAAAATAAAAAATTAACTTATTTTTTGAAATTTAATTTTTATTTTCTGATTAGTTAAATTTTTTTCTATAATGATAATATGTAGTTGACATATAATGATAATATGTAATTGACAAATTAATAACAGTGTAAAACCACTAGCTTAAATTGGACATTACCCCATCTTGATCTAACTAGTCAAACACCATGGTCATTTCCAGATCGTCCACGTGATCAACCAACCGTAATAATTACTTTAAGTGCATGTATTCTCCCAATATCCGCCTCATCAACAAGCTCCAAGGGTTTAATCTTTTAAATGCTTACTTTTTTTCGGGGGGCAGGGCCTTGCTGAAGAAGCTATATATTGACAAATATTTACAATCTGTACATAGTACAATCATCACTGGCCATGGCCCAAATAGGCTACAACACAGCTCTACAGGAATCGAAACCGGTCGGGAGCGTGCAAACCGACCGCCCCGACCATTACATCATGCACTCACGTGCATTTAAATGCTTACTTTATCTCACCTCTTTTGTATTTTTTTCTTTTAATATTTCGCTAATATTTTTCTCATAATGTTTAATGTATGTTATTCTTGTAACTCAATTCTATCAATTCACTATGAATAACTAATATGGAATATTAATAATTCACCAAAATAATTTATAATTTCATAATTTAACTAAACACAGGGTAAAAAAACTGTTCTCAACATTCTTTGAAATATTTTAAACTGATGGAGAAATTCTCAAAACCCTTCCAATATAAGAAAAAGTATTTTAAAATTATATAAATAACCCAACTTACTAGCAGTTGGGTAAGCGTGGTTACTAGCTACAATATTAATATTATTGTGAACATGATCCTGCCAGTATCGGTTATTATTTGATCGTGATGAAAATAATGTACAATTTGTATGTCAGCATTTCCTCGGTTATTAATTGCCTTAATTTAAATACCTTTCATCATTATGTCAATACCACTGGGCAGTTGGTGATGACATATTCATGTCACCTAGCTATTTCATTTGCAGTAGTCTATAACGCGACTTTTTGAAAGCTTTTCCGGCGGATTTTTCCGGTCAAAATCCGGCAGCCATTCATTGGAATCCCAAGTTTGATAGCTAGTTTCTGCACAATCAATGGCTCCCAAGGGTTTTTCAGGGCGCTGAATCCAAATATGCAGTTAAAAACCCATTTTAACTGCTAAAAATCAAGATTTAACCTCATTTCTTCCGCCGGATTCCGTCACCGGAATCTCCAAAAAGTCGCATTATAGACAACTCCATTTCATTTTATTTTGAGTACAAAATTCTAACTTTCCATATTTATATTTTATTTGTTTCTTATAGCAAGAATATTTACAACAAGCAAGAATATTGTTCAAATACAATAATTAGTTCATATGTTTTAAAATTCAAAAATTGAATTAAGAGGCAAAGAAAGGTTAGCTATAAGGCCTTGTTAGTAACAAGTGACAAACACTCTTCCATTATTTATATTTTAACATTAACTATTATTTATAGTTTAATATTAATTTTATAAAAGAAAATGTTTTATATAAACATAATATGGGTTATATTTTCATAATAATTTTAAAGAGGGTGAGTATTTTTAATAGTGGGAAATGTGCGTTAGATTAATATTTTTATTTAAAGAAAATCATATTGTATAGAATAATGGGTAGTTGGTTTTTAAAAGTAAGATTTCACTTTTTTTAGATACTTTTAGGTCTTGAGTTTCCTTAATTTTTAATAAAAAACAATTTTAAAAAAGATGAGTGTTTGACATAACAAATAATAAACATTATATAGTAAACCAATAATTGGTTAATAAACCTCATAAAATATTTAATAGATATAATGAAAAGCTATTGAATTCATTATAACTCACGATATAATATTTATTATTGGAAACATTATTTAGTAAATCAATAATTGGTTAATAAAGCTCATAAAATATTTAATAGATATAATGAAAAACTATTAAATTTATTATAACTCAGAGTATAATATTTATTATTGAAAACACTATTGTAAATTTCAAACTCAATTCTAATTATCTAATTATGGACTTACCAATTATAGAATTTTTGGATATTCAAATTTAATTGTTATAAATATTAGGAATTTTTTGAAGTATATTTTGAAAAAAATTCCAAAATCTAAAAAAAATTGTTATAATTACAAATTTGAATAGGTGACTAGGTTACTGAGTTGTAATTATTTTGGAGAAAATGGTATGATCCTCATCGATCAACATTTTAAAAGCTTGTTTGATACTGTGAATCCTACCAAAAACTAGTTACAAAAAAGAGGGCAATGTTTAAGAAGTTACGAAAAGACTCGAATCATCGTTAAAAAAAATTCATATAGTCAGCACATAAACGAGAAGGAATATTTTATAGTAATAGTAACAATAACTAGAACATCGTTATTACTCACACATGAAACTAATCGATTATATTATATTTCATTAAAACTAGATAAATTTATTTAATGTTATGCTTTTCTAGCATGTTATGATACCACTATTGAAGTTTATAAATTTACTTAGTTTAGAAACCCTTCATGCATTTTTTATTTATTTATTCCTACCTACTTGTTAATTTTTTTTAACAAGTTATTTACAAAGTAAATATTGAAAATAAACACCAGTGCATGCTCAACATATTACAGATTAGCAACTAAAAGAAACAAGAACAAACACACCACATGACACCATTATTTTTGGACCAATGTCCCCAAAAAAACCTAATGCAGGAAAATTGGTGCAGCTATCTGAGGATTTTCTTATTAAGCATTATGAGAGTACAATCTAGGTGCCGAAACTGGCCTACCCAACAGATAATTTCCATAGTAGCTATACCTCACAGTTTGAGAGAAATCTCCTGGTTGAAACCCCAAAAAATCTTTTCAGCAACTCCTCAGCACAAAACTGCTCTGCAACCCTAGTGTCTACCCAGTTTGGACTGCCTTAGTCACTCTCTGTCTCACGCTGGCCTTGCGTCAACCTTTCTTGACTTGCGTCAGCCCCAAGAGGCCCTGCTTCAGTTCGAGGAGGCCCTACGTCAGCTTTCTGGGCCTCTACGTTAGACACGCTAGCCTCTCTAGTGCTCTGCGCACCACTTGGCTGCCTCTCGTGGCCTTGCATGAGCCCTTGCTTGCTCTGTGTCACTCTCCTTGGCTGCTGTGCTGCTTTCCTGGCACAATCTATGTCTTCTCTATTTCTCTATACTTAATGCCCCTCAACAGCTCTCCCAATCACTGATTTTACCTCTCTTAGCAAACTGCACTCTAGAGAATAGAATGACTGATCACTCTGGTGTGTTCTCCATGTGACCCTCAAGTCTCCTCTTATACTTTTCCTATTGACATCTCAACGGCCGAGATTAAGTCCCTAATCAACGACTAATAATAAATCTAGTTTGATCCATGTCTTTTGGACCATTCTAACAGAGATTCATATTATTACACATTAATATTTTATTTTCCCTAAGTTTAGAGTTGGGAACTCCATTAAAAATATTAATTATTTTAATATCTCTTCATCTGTTTAGAATCTTCCCAAACCCTTTTTGGGTATTGTAGATCTCATGTGCCCCAACCTCTCCACCAAATTTCATGGCTAGGGCACATCCAATGCTGCCCAAAATCAACATTCCCTCTTAGCAAGGACTATGCTCTAGCAATACTCCTCACTGAGTATTACTCTGATCATTCGGCATTAGTACCTATGTTGATGCTAGGCCTTTCTACCCAAAATCCTTTGCACTGCTGCCTCCTGTACTACTGCCCATGGTTCTGCCACTGCCACTGCTGCATCTGTACTACAATTCCCTCTACATCCGTGCTGCTGCTGGTCCTTTTTCCCAGCATTGCATCCGCACTGCACCTCTCTCATCATGTTGCATCATGTCGCCCATTGCTGTACTGCAACTCAGTTACTAAGAAGTAAGTAACTGATCTCCCAACTAACCTCCCTTTTGGGCTTGAGACACCCACTGATGTTGAAGCTCCCTCTGTCGCTGACAAGTGCTCCCTCTCTAACCTCTGCACTGCTGCAACAACTCCCGTGCATCTCGCACTATTGCACACCTCTATGTGTAGTCCTACACTGGTGCAACACTCCTGTGCCTCTCTCACTACTGCAACCTGCTAGCCTTGTGTTGTCTCATGACTACTGCACTGTAGCTCTCTCTGCCACCTCATCCTCGTCCATCTCTACCCACCTACCTAGTCGTGCTACTCCTCGTCGGGGCTCTCGTAGCAAGGTCTAATCCAAGAGGCTGGGTACCTCAAGGATCCTGCCCCTCATCGCCTGTAGTCCACCTGACTACAGCTCGATGTCCCCCCACTTCCGCTCAAGTGGCGTGTGTTCACTCATGGCATAGTCATCGTCTATCAAAACTTCCTTCTCTGCCCGTGTTGGCGTTGCCTTAGTCTCGGAAGACTCTCCCTTACTCTTCTTCCCTAGGCACTCAGTCACATAATGACCCATCTCCCCATAGTGGAAGCACATAATCTTGGAGAGATCTTCCTTATTATGCTTCTCCTGCTTTCCCTCAGATGCTAAGGCCACATCGTCCTCCTCCTGCTTGACCTTGATCCCTTTGCTGCTGCTACATGTCTTCGACTGTCATCTGATCTCTTCTTGGTGAAGAGCTGCCCACATCTCTTCCCAAGGTGGGAGAGTCTCTCTGCCTAGGATACTCTAGACAAACACTTCCCAATCTTCTGAGACAACTTTTAGGGTTGTCCTCACCATAACCTCTTGATCCAGTGTCACTCCTATAGCAGTCAACTCGTCTCAGATCTCATTCAGTCCTCCGAGGAAGGTGTCAATCAATTAACCCTTCTTCATCTGATACGACCTCATCTGGTTATCGAGCAGCATTCTTCTCTGCATAGAAGTATGTTGGTATAGGTTCTTGAGAGCCTCCCACATCTCAACTGTCGTTTCCTTCTTGGCTATATGTAGTACCACATGAACCTTGACCCCATCAAGGATAATGCACTTGGCCCTCGCCATTGCCTCTTTGTACCTGTCATTATCATTGGGTTCGATTAGGATAGCTATAATCTTCAAGGAGAAGTTCTTGACATGATTCCTGTTAAGCACTCATAAGATTATGGCCTTCTAGACTGCGAAGTTCGATGCTCCATCCAGTCTATCCTGGTCTCTTACCCCATGTAGTGCCATGACGCTCCTCTACTTCTCTCCTAGAATTTCTCTGTTCGACTCCTCTGAGTTTCTACTTCCCGTTTGGAGGTTCTCTTCTGGACTCCCTCTGAGTCCTGATTTCCCTCCCGGAAATCCTCCTGCTACTTGTCGAGATCCCCCCTACTGTGATCATCTTGTGCAACTGCACTGCTAATCTAGGTTCCTCGACTAGAAACCCTCAGTAACAACTCCTCTAGCCCTGCTCTGTTAGGTATTGTTCTGACTACAGTACCTCACCAGCTCCACTCTGCAATATTTCTACAGCCTTCTAGACTCTAGCAACTGCCTCTCTATGAACTGCGTCAACCCTCTCTGCCTCACACTAGCTCTGCGTCACCCCATAGGGGTCTGCATCAGCCCTGGGATGCCCTGCATTAGCCCTCTAGCCCTTTGTGTCAGCAACGCTGACCTCTCTGAGGCTCCGTGCAGCTCTCGGCTTCTTCTGCGTCGCTCTGGCTAGCTCCGTGTCACACTTCTTAGTTTCTGCGCTGCTAGAAACAACTTCTGTCACCTTGAGGCAGTTGTTTTTTGTTGCTATTGCTCCACTTGGGTGATGCCTTATAGTCCTTATGTGATCTGAAATCACACTCTCATACCATGTTGAAGTTTCTAAATTTACTTAGTTTAGAAACCCTTCATGCACTTTTTCTAATTTATTCCTATCTACTTGTTATTTTTCTTTAACAATTTATTTACAAAGTAAATACTAAAAATAAACATTAATGCATGCTCAACATATTATAGATCAACAACTAAAAGAAACAAGAACAAACACACCACATGACACCATTATTTTTGGACCAATGTCCCCGGAAAAACCCAATGCGGGAAAATCGGTGCAATTGTTTGAGGGTTTTCTTCTTAAGCAATATCAAAGTACAATTTGGGTGTCGAAACTAGCCTACCCAACAGAGAATTTCCTTAGCATCTACACCTCACAGTTTGAGAGAAATCTCCTGGCTAAAACCTCGGAAAATCCTTTCGGCAGCTCCTTAAAAAAAAATTGCTCTGCAACCCTAGCATCTACACAATATGGACTGCGTCAGCCCCTATCTATCTCACACTGGCCCTGTGTCAGTCTTTCTTGGCCTACGTCAGCCCCAAGAGGCCTTGTGTCAGCTTTTTAGGCCTCTCCGTCAGACACGCTGGCATCTCTAGTGCTCTGTGCAGCACTTGGCTGCCTCTACGTGGCCCTACGTGAACCCTTGCTGGCTCTGCGTCACTCTCCTTGGTTGTTGTGCTGCTCTCCTGACACAATCTCTGCTTTCTCTATTTCTCTATACTCAATTCCCCTCATCTGCTCTCTCGATCACTGATTCTATCTCTCTTAGCAAACCCTGCTCTAGAGAATAGAATGACTCATCATTCAGATGTGTTCTCCAAGTGACCCTCAAGCCACCTCTTATACTTTTCCTATTGACATCTCAACAGCCGAGACTAAGTCCCTAATCAATGGTTAAAATTAGATCTGGCTTCATACATGTCTTTTGGACCATTCTAACATAGATTCATATTAATACACATTAATATTTTATTTTCCCTAAGTTTAGACTTATGGACTCCATTAAAAATATTAATTATTTCAATATCTCCTTATTTGTTTAGAATCTTCCCAAACCCTTTCTGGGTGTTGGAGATCCCATGTGCCCCAACCTCTCCACTAAATTTCGTGGCTAGAGAACATCTGATGCTACCCCAAATCAACAACAACTTCGAACAAAAATCTTTATGGTTCAATCATGTAAGGGTGGAGACAGTTGAGTTCAATGATATAAGTATGGAGACTCATAGCATGAAAAATTTGAGTTTTCATAGAGATTAAATAATAAGAATGCAAAATAAAAATAAAAATAAATAAAATTTAAAAATTATGCTCTAAATAGAGAAATAATGTCTACTTATACAAAATTTATGTTAGAAAATTATATATTACAGAGCAATGGAACACATAGAATATTGCATAAATATAAACACAGAAAACGCATAAAACTAGAGAGACATAGATATATGTGGTTCACCCGGTTTGGGCTACGTCCACCCCGAACAGCCAGTCCTTCCTTTCTATCATCCAACAAAATGAAGAGACACAACCTATAGCAGATCCGCTATAATATCCTTTGTTTTCTCTCATAGTCTCACCTCTCGGTTTCTCGCTCAGAGAATACACATTTATTACATAACCTCAATACAATGCCCTAATACAAGGAGAGGGGTTGCCTTCTAGGGCAAAAAACCCTAAAGTAAACATAAGTTCTACCATTAGATCATTCGCCTAATGAATAGCCCTGTTTGACTAGAAATTACTATACT
Source organism: Pinus taeda (assembly GCA_000404065.3). NCBI lineage: Eukaryota > Viridiplantae > Streptophyta > Pinopsida > Pinales > Pinaceae > Pinus > Pinus taeda. Next base: position 40,793 of record APFE030600996.1, on the reverse strand, counting down.
TTTACAAGGCAATTTTACATATATTTTTAGCTTTGGGGGCGCTGCCCCCAAAATCCCTGTCAGGGGACTGCTGGCCCCCAGACCCCCCAGCCGGGGGGGATTAGCCCCCCCGAACCCCCGCAAGGGGGACAAGTCCCCCTCGCACTCCCCCGCGTGGAGGGGTGTACAAACTTCCTGGGGTATACATCCAGCAGAAACAAAGACCTCTAAATAATCATGCTCCACACCCAACAATTTACAAGTAAAGAAATTGGATTCCTCTATGGTCATGTTAGATACATATTTAAGATGGATCTATGCTGGTATGTAATGTTGTGAATTTATTTTGATTGTAACTGATGTAGTAAAGTTAAACAGAATTTTAATTTTATTTTATTGGATAATTAAAATTTGAAATATAATCAAATTTAATATCAAAATATAAGTATTATTAAATTAATAAAAAAACAATTTTGGGGTTATGGATGTTGGTAGAATAATTGTTATAATGAATATTTGTTATAATAACTAAAGTACTTACAAATATTATTATATTGACCCTCTGTCTTCCCCAAACTTAAAGAAAGTCCAGAGAAACATTAATTTGTTGTTGCATATATATAATTTAAATTTATATTCTTTTTAATTCTATAGTTACTCTATTGTCTATTATACTTGGTATTTAATTTACATTAAATTTTTTAATTTTATGTTATGAAACCATCTCATAAAAAGATAGAAAAGATAGATCAATGCCTTAGAAATAAGCCTCTTCGAAGGGGCAACCTCCTTTACATTACAGAAATGAACAATTCTTAGGTGATTCAAATGACAAAACCTCCTTTCTATATACAGGAGTCTAAGGGGTCACAATATAACCAAGACGACCTAACAATAATAATATAAAGGCACAAAAATAACAATAGACGGATTCTATGGGGCACAATAATAACAATATGGAGACAATAGCGGCACAAAAATATTAATAAGGGATACAACAACAATAGTAATGGGGGAATCACTAGTATTATAGGGACCTAACATGCCCCTCTCCTTCAAAAAAGCGTTGTCCCCAATGCTTGAGTACTTCTGGATGCTTCTGTATAAAATTCTCATCCTCCCATGTGGAATCTTCAGTGGATAAGTTCTTCCACTTGATGAGATACTCCAAAATTGATCGATTTCGTAGGCGTCAAATTCTTATTTCTATGACTTCTTCCGGTTCTAATATAATTTTTCCTTCCCTGTCATGTTCTGGCAATATTGTTTGAACTGGGAGCTTGTCACCTATAACCTTCTTTAAACATGAAACATGGAAAACTGGGTGCACTTGAGAAGCTGCAAGAATCTCCAATTTGTATGCCATAGTACCAATCTTTTGCAACACCTTGTACGGACCATAATACTTTGGTGATAATTTATTATCCTTCTTAGCTTGCTTGAGGGACATGTTTTTATAAGGTTGTAGCCGTAGGAATACCCAATCATCTACATCAAAACTTCTTTCGTTGCGATGTTGATCTGCCTGTTGTTTCATTATATTTTACACCAACGTGAGGTTATCCTTTATGATTTGGAGAACTTGTTGTTGATGCTCAATGTGATGTTCCACTGCTTGAACCTTAGAATTTCTCTTAAATATGATGTGATGGATGGTGGATGATATCCGTAAAGTGCCATAAATGGGGTCACTTTTGTTGCAATATGGAAGGAAGTGTTATACCACCATTCAGCCAGTGGCAACGATTGGACCCATTGTGTCTGTTTACCAGATACAAAGCAATGATGATATCCTTCCAAACATTTATTTACTATCTCAGTTTTCTCATCAAATTGAGGATGATAAGATGGGCTATGAGCTAACTGAGTACCAAGACAAGAAAATAATTTTGTCCAAAAATTTCCAGTGAAAATGGGATCTCTGTCACTTACAATAATCTTTGGGTTTCCATGTAGTTTTTGAATTTTTTCCATAAATGCAGTAGAAACTGTACTAGCTTTAAATGGACGTGATAATGCACAAAAGTGTGCATACTTGGTAAGTATGTCAACTACCACCAT